>JAEHOC010000243.1:0-32448 GCA_016834605.1 Chlamydomonas incerta | reverse complement strand
GTGCGGGGCGGGCGGTTGCACCCACGTCGGTAGTTCATTCCACATCCTAAAGCAGGCCAACCGATCGAGTGATGATCCCAAACAACCAGCCCTGCCCATAGCGCGGAGGTGTTACAACATTATTCAGCAGGTCGAGGGTGCCCTGATTGTTGAGTCGTGTTGTCGGTGTTGCCGGTAGATAGATCATCGGAGGCAACCCAGGCTCGCGCGAAAAAAAGTCTCCCACCCCGAGGACGAAAACTTTTAGCCGCGACTCTCCTCAAGACACAGACGTCACCTGCTGCTATGTACCATAGCCGGTGGGGATCCATTATTAGTCAACCGGGAAACCATAAGTGCTCTCATCACGCACATGTTTGGGAGCACGACACTGCTCAAAACGTCCCTCCGCCGCAGGCCCTGTCAACGCCCGACCTGTTCCCTCGCCCTGAAGTGTGTCGTGCGTACCCGCGCCTCCGCACCGCGTGGATTCCTGGAGTGACCAAGTTCTGGGAGCTGTCAGATCGATGCAGATCCTAATGTCTTCGGGACATGCCTTGCCACCCTTGACGGGTGTGGGGGACAACCCACCGCCCCCACCACTGGAACGCGCCCCGCGCCGCGCGGCCACCTAGCCCGCCCCCCTCGCCGCCTCCAGGTGGGCTTTTACTAGTTAGTCGAACTCCCCTGGCTGTTGATGCTGTGATGTACATGTGCCCTGATTTCTGGTCCCGCTGCTGTGTGTACAATCAACACCCTCTAATCATGCTAAAAAATGCGGCTCGCACGCACTACACAGACATGTCGCTGCCCGCCGCGCGTCATTCACGGGGATGCTTGGCGAGGATGCCGCCACCCGCACCCTCTCGCTGGTGCTTCTTTCTGGTGACGCAATTAGTGTGGCGAAGGTGCTTGGAGGCAGCGGCGACAAAGCTGGCAGCAGCAGGCCAGAGCCGCCGCGGGGACACTACCACGGATACCAAAGGAGATGCCAGTGCTGCCAGTGCCACCATTGCCACGGCATTCCTCGCCCTGCAGCGGACAGCTTGCTTTGGAGCATTACCAGCTGCCGGCAACGTTCGTCGTGGGCGGGCGCTGCCCGCGTCCCGTCTGCAGTCTATCTTGCCCGGGAATGACCATGCAAAAGTGTGGCGGTGCTGCCCAGCAGCAACGTTGGAATAGTAGTGGCGGCAGCGTCGCGCGCGCCGTGGCAGATTGCATTGGTTACAGGAGGGACCTGCTGACGCAGCTCACGAGCCAGCGAGCACGTACTAGTACGGACGCCCTGCTCTAGACCTCAGGGGCGCGCCACCTGCAGCGCCGACAGCCTACTCTGCGCCTTGGGCTAATAGGCCTTGCTCCCATGGGAGCGCCACCATCTTCTAAAACTCAATCTCCTTCCTCTTCAACTGTAATGAAAGTCGGCTTATTGATCCACATACTCCCGTCTTCCCTTCTTTCAATCCAAGGGTGGCCTGGTGGGATTTCGTCCCACCCCCTTGGCTTGATGCCCAGGCTCACATACGTCTGCAAACGCTCCCAAAAGTCTGCTATAACTTGCGTTTTAATCCTGCTAATCGCTGTTTCTTCTACCTTGCCTTGTTCCCCTCTGGAGGCAAACAATAGCCTCCTACCGTACTCCATGGCAGAGATCGCAGCCAGGCATACAACGTCCCAGATGGATAGCCTCGTGTGGCGGTATTACTAGCCACAGATTCTTACGCTCCACTATCAACTCAATTATGTGATCCTCATCACCTATGTCTGTCGCTTCCTGAATATGCAGCCGTAGCGTGCTAGCAATTGTGCACGTGCTGAAATGGTGTGCGCGGTCAGACTGCGCATCCGTCACCCCACATGGGCATTTATGACCTTGCCCTCTGTGCATCGAGAAGCCTGGGAATCCATCCACTGCTAGCCTCCAGAAGGCTTCTTTCTGCTCTGCTTCCCATTTAAGCTTCCACAAGCGTTCATATGTGCTCGAGATGCGTTCCTTGTCCTCTATCGCCATCACTATATCACCTACGTTACCCCCTTAGCCTCGTGGACAAAATCAGCATGTTTTCTGCTAGTTTCCAAACGCTTCACGCATCTGCAGGTACGTGGCCTGCTTCACCGAAACGGTCGCCAGTGGAATTGGTTGATTGTTCATCTTCCATCCAGGCACCCCACTATATGGTCAATCAATTTCCGTGTATGCTTGTCCTGGTTTTAGTCCCATGCCTGTTCGTGCCTCTTCTGTCCATCCCGCAGGCAGGTGGTTAATCAAGTTTTGCATGCGTCGAAATGCATCTATCCCATTCCTCAGGGGCTCGGCATCAAATCTATCCCTAGTCCTCCCAAAAATTCCCGCATCAATCACATCTTCCTTGTAAGCGCGTGTGCATTCACTCCGTATCCGGGTGTGGGCTCTGGTATTGGCCGGCACGTCTTGCAATTTTCCTCCTTAACCCGTGCAAACGTATCAATAGCCCTCACTGCTCTCCGACTGTGGTAATTGAGCCTAGTGCAACAATATCCGAGAAGCCCCCTTCCAAAGATACATTCACACCATTTCTCTGTCTAAAGTCAAGGTTGGGTTGCCCCACAACGGTGCTTGCGAAACCATGCCCCGCTTGAAGTAGATTGGCATCGAGTATCACAAGTTCCGGTAGGTTCATGAGCGCGGAGCACACTCGCTCAATCAGTGCACAGCCCGTGTCTACCACTTTCCCCCAACACGATCGGCCTCCCCGTTTGTGGGGTGCTTACGTGCCGTCAGGAGCGCCAGGGGCTGCGCTGCTGGGTGGTGTAGACAGACTGCATTTTTCAGGTTGTGCGACCATGGGGGGTTAAATTTCAGCATCGTGCGTCCACCTCCCGCTATACCTCTGATTCCTAGTAGCGCATGGCGAGCCCGCACATGTTGTATAGCCGGTAACATAACCAATCCCCCGCACTTGACAGGTAAACTTAGAATTGTGTTGCTGACCCCGGGTAATCGTGCATGTGGATTATTTCTGTATGCCGCTGGTGAGATTCCCCGGTCCACCAGTGCTGCAGCATTGCTAATGATTTTTTCCAGGTGGCAGTGAGCGTGTACCGCGCTCTGCTGACGCTGGACGGTTCCACCTGATTGATACGGACGTGACGTACGAGCTGTAGCTCGTGAATAATCTAGTATTCGTTTGAAGAGAACTGGGATCATGTAGTCAGGCCCGGAGGCCCGGATAACAACTTGAAGGTGGCACTAGTGGATTCATTTGGCAGAGGCGGGGTTAGCGGGGTTTCTTACCTGTTTTTTGCTTCATTCGTGTTCGGTTTGGCTTGGTGCACAAATTGACATGCATTCATTTATTACGGTGCACGATCGAACCGGTGTGTCATTTGATCATTGTCGTTCGGTCTTCGGAAACGTCGATGCATTCGACGAGGAGGCTGGGAGTTGGTGTAGTTGATGAATATGAGGTGAGTGAAGCCCATCCATGAAGGGCTTGTGATGCATGCATGGGACAGGCACTGGACCTCGTGACCATATGTAGTGTGGATAACGCGGCTTGACTGTACACCATCTACACCATGGCCGTGTGAACCTGGGGGCGATCAGCCAGCGGCGGAACTGAAGTAGACCCAGCAGGGGACAAGGTTGCGGGTCCGTTGAACGAAGCAGGAAGGCATGCAAGAACGTGCACACCACTCTGTAACCACACACACGTCGCTGTTGATTGTCGATGGCACCTGCTGACAGCTGTACGCACGGCGAGCACATGCAATCTGTCTGTCTGGGGCACTACTACATGTTATCATCTCACCTGCTTTGTTATCATATTTATTTTGAGAGCGTTTGGCGCAGCCATTCGGAATAGGCCGGCCGCATGTGCCCTATGCAGGTTCAAACCTTCTTTGACAGGCATAAAGTGATCCCTCGTAGCCGTGATGTTGTTTACACTGTCCCCTTCTTGTAACCTCGCAATCATAAAGTGAGCTCGTTAAGTATTCTTTCTTCACATGACATCTGCATAAGCCAATCGTGCGCCAGGAGTGAAAGTAAGGCTCTGGCTGCGGGGCGAAATGCGGGGTAGGGCTCACATGCACACGCAGTGGCAGTAGGCGCAGGGGCAGGGGCAGGCGCAGGCGCAGGCGCAGGCGCAGGCGCAGGCGCAGGGCAGGGGCAGGGGCGGCTACGAGTAGGTAGGGGCGACCAGGGGCGGCTAAGAGCAGGAAGGGGCAACCGACCAGGGTGGGCAGGGGCGCCTCAGAGCAGATAGGGGCGGCCAGGGGCGGCCGCCGACGGCGGCTACAGGGGACCAGAGGCGGCGGCTAGGGGTGCCCAACGGACACCATGAGCGACACAGTGCGTGAGAGCACACCAACATGTAACAAACACGGATGCTGGTGTCCGTCCCCTGGGGCACCGCTGGGCTGGGCCAGTGACAGAAGGGTTGACCGGCAGTGACTGCTGGTGACCGTGACGGTGACTGCCGCAGGTCAGCGCTAACCATGACCTGAAAAGTTACCAAGCAAAAGTTACCCACAGGTTTGTCCCCCCATCCAACCCATGGTTTGGCGGTGATAAACCACCGGTCTCAGTCATGGTTACCAGCAGCTAGCCCCGGTCACTAACCCGGCGCTGACCCACTGGTAACCACCGGTTGAAGGGGCCCTGGAACGGTATGGATGTACAACGTATTGTGCGCAACCCTGCACCCTTTCGCCCGCACACTGCCGTGCAGGATGCCACTGAAGTGCGTTTAGCAATAGTGGCAAGCAAAGGTAGCTCTTGACTCCCCCTGACCGCCGGCGTGATTCGCTTCGGCCACTGACGGAGCGGCACCTTGAGCGGCACCCGCGTGCGCGAGCAGCAGGAAGGGCTGCAGCTAGCACGGTGGCGCGCGACAGAGCAGGCAGGATGGAGGAGGCGAGGCAATTAGAGGGCATTGGCGGCGTATGGAGCAGGAGACAGAGGTAGGCGAGGAGCGAGCGAATGAGGCGGCGAGGAAGTGCTTTACGTAGCCGATTGTAAAAGAAAAAACCGTGTGTGATGTGTCCGTTGAGCGAACTCGTCCTAACTTAAAAACTTCACATCGAGACTTCACATCTCGACTGCCCAGCGCAAGCGGCACAGCCGACGCACAATTTATAGAACCCCATAAATATGCTTGCTGTGTAATTAAAGACCGTTCACTGACAGCAAGGCGGAGTAAAAGCGTTTGCAACAATCATATGTCCACAGCTCGGCCGCTGCGGTCTTTTGGGACGCGCATCAAGCGAACTCCAGGACCAGAGGATGGAGGCAAGCCGGTGGCGGGCATCATTTCAGTCGGTGAGCACTGCCGTCGGTCAATTCTGCATACCCGAGGCCTCCGGCGAAGCAACCGTGCGACCGAGAGTAAATAAGTACATGCACAAGGAAATGGTGCGGTCCAAGCCACCGATAACGCGGGAAAACAAACCCGGCGCCCCTCCCTGTCTAGTGCCAAAACTCACACGGCCCCCGCTCAGTGGGCGAAACCCGGCCCCCAGCCTCCTCCGCACCCGCGCAACACTCGCTCATCCCCCTCCCGCACAGACGCGGGACGCGGGGCCTGACCATTACAAGGCACCCAGTGCCGGTGGCGTGGCGGGCGCTGACAGCGGCGGCGGCGGCGGCGGCGGTGGCGGCGGGGCTAGCGGGGCCAGCGGCGCTGCGCTGGCCACCACCACGCCTGGGCATCACGCTGCGTGGCCTGCGGCGGCTGCGGGCCGTGCTGCGGGAGCGCTTCGGCCTGGGCTTCGACAACATGAGCACCGCGGAGGTCAACGAGAAGGCGAGAGGAGGGAGGGGCCCGTGGGAGGGGCCGTGGAGAGGCGGAGGAGTGAAAGGGAGGCGGCGAGGGGGGAGAGGGGGTGATACGCAGGCTCCAATGCGGAAGCACGGGCGCGCAGCCGGGCGGGGCATGGAGCTGACGGGGTGGGGAGAAGGGAACAAGCCATCCATGGGATGGGGGGGGGGGTAGTTCATTCCGGAAACGGCGGTGGTGGTGGTGTGGGTGGCGGAAAGTACCGAAGGATTCGAAGGGTCGGGATGAGTGACGGGTCAAATGAACCCTGAGACTGAGGTCCGCACCCCACCCCCACCTCCACCATCCACCTCTTACCTCCCGGAGCGGAGCGGGCAGTGGGTGGAAGTGGTCACCGCCCAGCGGCGCTGCCGGCTGCTGGAGATGGGGGAGTGGGTGGACGAGGACGATGTGGCGCCGCCCACCTACTTCGTCTCAACACACCTGTGAGTGTGGGTGTGTGAGGCCGGGTGTGTGAGTGTGGGTGTGAGGCCGGGTGTGTGAGTGTGGGTGTGTGGAGGCCGGGGGTGAAGGGTGTCAATGCGGTAGGGAACCAACCCAGGGGGGGGGGGGGAATGGGTGTAAGCTGGAAAAAAGAAAGGGGGGGTAAAGGATGGGGGGAGGCCAGCGTGAGTGGGGGCGGTATCATGAGTAGTGGTGGTGGTGGCGCTGGAGCTGGAGGGGGGAGGGACGGGTGTGCCGGCCGCGACTTGAGTGCGCGCGCACACACACCCCCGCATACTTTGTCCGTCTATTTGATTGTTCTTGACACATTTACCCGGCTCCACGCAAACACGCACACACACGCACACACGCACCCAACCGCAGGGAAGAACCGGCACTCGCGGCTGCTGGAGCAGGTGCTGGGCTACCTGGCGTCCGCGGCGGAGGGCGTGGCGGTGTGGATCGACATCCTGGCGGTCAACCAGCACGAGGACACGCGCGCGCACCGGGCCGACATCGCCGCCTTTGCAGAGTGCGTGCTTGAGCGCGGGGGGGTGGGTGGGGGTGGCGGCTTGGCGGTTTGTGTGTGCGTGATGGGGGCCGGGTGCGTGCGGGGGAGGGGCGGAGTCCTCACGCCCATCCACGCCAACGCGTGTCTGCTGCCCACTCCTGTCGGCCGCCCACCTCCTTTTGTCTGCCCCTTGCCCCTTGCCCCTTGCCCCTTGCCCCTTGCCCACACGCCATGCCCAGGGTTGTGCGCGCCTGCAGCGGCGGCACGCTGGTGGTGTTGGACCGCGAGCGCTGCAGCCCCGCCACACGCGCCTGGTGCATCTACGAGTGGTGCGCGCGCGGGAACGTGTGTGTGCGAGTGTGTGCGTGTGTTAAAGCACAAAACCACACCAAACGGAACCAAGCCGCCTTCACGCATGCGCAGTTACGTACAAATACCCACGCCACCCCCCTAGATTGGGCTGGTGCTTACACCCCCCCCCCCCCCCGAAACGCAAGAGTATACCGTTACCCTGTATTGCCGCAAACTGCACCTGCCTGTCCCTTGTCTAGTTGTCAGTCAGCTTGGTTTAGCTTGGGATGGTATTCACAACCCCCCCCGGACCCCCCCCAGACCTCGCCCCTCCTCCCACTCCCACCTCAGGGCGCACACACTGGCGCTGCACGGCCCCGACGGCCTGCACCTGCACCTGGACCCGCACGACCGAGCCACCGTGTCGGCCACCATAGACGTGGAGAAGGCCGAGTGGTGAGCGCGTGTGTGTGTGCGTGTGCGTGTGTATGTGTGTGTGTGTGTGTGGCGGGTGCGTTACATCCTGCGTGTGTAGTTGACTGGGAACGCGCTCAAACGGGGGCTCCACTCCCCCGCGGCGCCGATCCTTAGCATGCCGCACCCGACACACATGCGGATGAGCACTCGCGCCCCAATGAAGTTCGGGCCGCACCACCCCACGTTCAGCTGCTCCCTTTAGCCCAAATAACCAACAACGGTTAGTGTCAGCGTGCCCCGCCACGCACGGTGCCCCGCCCGCCCATCCTTTCCCCTCGCGCTTGGCCGTGCATCACACCCTCCTCTCCGCGCTGTCTTGGTCTGGCCCGCTCCCTCTCCTCCTCCCCTCCCCTCCCCTCCCCTCGCCTCCCCCCCTGCACCTGCCTGTCCCTTGTCTACTTTAGCTTGGTTTAGATTGGGCTGGTGTTTACAACCCCCTACCCCCCCGCCCCCCCCCAAAAAAGCTTCAAGCCCGCCGACAAGGCCTTCATCCTGGGCGACGTGCGCCGCATCCACGGCTCCGCACAGCGCTTCAACGCCAAGCTGAAGCTGCAGGTGCGCGTGCGCCGTGCTTGCTGGCGGGGTTGTGTGGTGGCCGCTGGGGGGTGGGGGGCCGGGGCGCGTGGGAATGACTCGGGAAACGTGCGTGTGCGTGCGTGCGTGCGTGCGTGCGTGCGTGTGTACGTGTGTGTATGGTTGTGCATGTGTGTACGAATGAGCGCCACTGACTGGGAACCGGCTGCGCGGGCGTGGGTTGCTTGGGTGGTGAGTGCGTGGCGCCAGGTGTGTCACCCGCCACGCGCCCCCGTCACGTTCCTCCCTGCCCTCCCCCTCCCCCCTCCCCCCTCCCCCCCTCCCCCCCTCCCCCCCTCCCCCCCTCCCCCCTCCCCCCTCCCCCCTCCCCTCCCTGGGCGCTCCGGGCAGCTGCTGCTGGAGCCGCTGAGCTATGTGGCGGACATCCGGCGGCTGACGGCTCGTGCCGAGGCGCTGGGGACACGCTGGCGGTTCGAATCGCTGGACAGGTGGGGCTGGCGGGGCTGTGGCGGCGGGGGTGGGGCAGCTGGGGCGGGGCGGGGCAAGGGAGCGGCCGTATGGGTGGCGCCGGGCTGGGGGGAGGGAGAGAGGGAGGGAATGATAGGGAGCGGCAGGTCACTCTACACACCTGGGTCGCCCCCGTCCTCGTTCGATCGTGTCGTCCCCTCCTCTGTTCGTCCACCGCCCGTCCTGGGTCCCCCCCCCTTACTTGCCTGTCTCTCGTCTAGTTTAGATTGGGCTGGTGTTCACAGTCCCCCGCTCTGCTCGACACAGCCGTCTCTCCTCCCTCCCCGCTCCCTCCCCGCTCCTTCCCACGCTACCCGCTCCCCCCCCCCCGGGGCCTCCCTCCAGGTGGCTGGGCTCCAAGAGCCGCGCACTGGTGGTGGGCGCGGGCGCGGGCGAGGGCAAGTCCACCATCTCCGCGGCGCTGTGCTCGCAGGCAGCAGCGGCAGGCGGGGCTGGCGGGGCTGGCGGCGGGCCGGGCTCCGCACCCACCTCCGCGCCGGGATCACCATCAGGCGCTCAGGGGGGCGGCGGGGGCGGGGGCGGCAGTGGTGGTGGGCGCATCACGGCTCACCACTTTCTCAAATACAACGACCAGCGGCGGCTGGAGCCGGTGGCCATCGTCAAGAGCCTGGCCTTCCAGCTGGCGGAGCGGTGAGCGGGGGGGGGGCGGGGTTTGGGGGCGCACACACACACACACACACATGTGCCCCAACCAACACATCATGTGAGGTGGCGTGATGGTTTGAGGTCGCGTGACGGGTTGAACGTGTGACAACAGTGTTGTTGGTTTTGGTGTTGGTGGTGGTGGTGGTGGTGGTGGTGTCCAACGAACAGGGGAGCGCTGGGCTGTCATCAGTGACGGAGCAGGTCCTGGAGTTCGCCTGCACACGCCTCTGCTGCCCTCGTCCCCAATACTCTGCTCTGTCAGCGCTGCCCCGCACCGCACCGCCCTGCCTCGCACCGCACCGCGCCCCGCAGCTTCTCGGCCGTGGCGGCCAAGCTGCTGGCGCTGGACGTGGCCAAGGTGGCGTCGCTGCAGGTGAGGGGGCGGGCGTGAGGGCGGGTGTGTGTTCACGGGGGTGGGGGGTTGTAAACACCAGGGCCCAATCTAAACCCAAGCGAAACTAGACAAGGGACAGGCAGGTGCAGTTTGCGGCAATACAGGTTGACGGTATACACTTGCGTTTCGGGGTGTAGAGTGTAGACGGGGCGAGGTCGGCGCGCCGTCGCCACCCAGGCTCGGCTCGCGCACAGCAGCAACAGACACGCAAACACGCAAATGCAAAACACACGACTTACCTGGCGACCAGGAAGATGACCCCGGCGCCAGGCAGCAAGCGCCGGGCCAGAAGAGCGACATGCGGTTAAGAGGAAAGGCGAGGTTCGAAAGGGCGGGGCACAGTGAAAGGGCCGAGGCGTATCGGCGGAACGTAAAGGGTATGAACAGCACAAAGTATATCACGCACGAGCCTGGGTGGCAAAAGAGAAAGGTGGGGGCGTCAGAGCGGGTTAAGAGGTAGGCGCGGCCGGCATGGGGGGGGGGGGGGGGGGTTGAATACCATCCCAAGCAAGGGGGGGGGCATATGCATACCCTGATATTTCTTGTCTGGGTAGCCTCAAGCTGCGCCAAGGCCCCCCCCCCTCCCGCTCGCCCCCTCCCCTCTCCCCCCTCCCCCCTCCCTCTCTGCCTGCTCAGGACGTGGGCGAGGCGGTGGACCTGCTGCTGCTGGCGCCGCTCAAGGCGCTGCCGCCCGCGGACCGCCGACAAAAGGTGAGGTCCGGCGGGCGGGCGGGCTGGGGCGGGCCGGCACAACAGAGCGTGGGTGTGTGGGTGTGTGGGTGTGTGGGTGTGTGGGGGCGTGGGTGTGTGGGTGTGTGGGTGTGTGGGTGTGTGGGTGTGTGGGTGTGTGGGGCGCGTGGGTGTGTGTTATACCATCCCAAGCTAAACGAAGCTGGCTAGACAAGGGACAGGCAATGCAGGTGTTAGTTCATTCCAGAAACCAGAAACCAGGATGGGGGGCCGGGTGGGCGCCACCTGAGAGGCACTCGCCTGGAATGAACTGCCGCCCCGCCACCCGGCCACTCCATTTCCACCCACCCACCCCCCCGCTGGTTTTTGGGTTCTCTCGGTATGCGTTGGGTTCTGTGTTCATCTGCCCCCGCCCCCCCACCCCCCCCGCCCCCCCACCCCACACACACACACACACAGGACACACAGAACGTCGCACCGCACGCACAGTCTCTTGCTTGTCGTTTTCCCTTGTGCTCTCTAACACGCACACGCACCATCACTACCCCCTGTGTTCAACTGCCCACCCCCCACCCCACCCCACCCCCCCCCGCCCCCCACCCCACCCCACACACACGCACACGCACGCACAGGACGTCGTGCTGCTGCTCGACGCGCTGGACGAGGCGGACCCCCTGGACCAGCAGCTGGCGGCGCTGGCGGCGGAGGCGGAGGGAGCCGGCGGCGGCGGCGGCCCGACCGCTGCCGACCCGGGAGCCGGCGGCGACGCTGGCGGCGGCGGCGGGCCCGGGCCTGGGCCCTGCCCGCTGGTGTGCGGCAACCGGGCGCTGCAGCTGGTCAGCGCCCACCTTGTGCGGCTGCCGCCCTGCGTGCGCTTCGTATTCACAACACGACCCGACGCGGCGGGCGGACAGGTACGGGGGGGGCGGGCGTGTTGGGGCCTGACGACATCGCTGCCTGCAATGCGGCAACTTGCTTCCCGGTCGGCCTCGGTCGCTCGCCAGACCAACCATGCGCCGTGCTTGCTTTGCTGAGCGTGTGTATATTTGTGGTCGGTTGTATATGCGTGGTGTGTGTGTTTGTGCGCGCATGCAGGTGCTCCCCTGCCTGCGGCGGCTGTTCCCCGACCTGCAGCAGCTGCCGCCCGGCGAGCTGCGTGTCACAGACACCGCCGCGCTGCTGGCAGCGGCGGCGCCGCCGCAGGTCGGCGGCACGGCGGTGCCGGGGCGCGTGCTGGTCGGCGCGGCGGCGGAGGCGGCGGCTGGAGGCAGCAAAGAAGCGGCGGGAGGCGGCGGAGGCGGCTGCGGCGGCGGCGCGGGGCAGCGGTGGCGCGGGGCAGGCAGCCTCCCAAGGTGGGGTGTATGGGGTGCATGTGCTGAGGGCGGTCCGCATCCCGGCAGCCGGTGGCCAGCAGGGGACACATGGGACGCACTAGACGCACGCGGTGCCTTCGTCCTTCCCTTCCCTCAACCACCTCAGCCACCTCGCTCGCCAGCTGCCCTTCCGCCGCCGATGACCAGCCCACTGCCTGCCGCTGCGGGCACCGGGATCGTGATGCGTGCGCGGGCGCGTGTGTGTCTGTGACGCGTGTGGCGCGCCTCCCATTTCCCTGCTCCCACACCCCTTGCAACCGGCAACCGCGTACGGCACACGTACGGCAAACGGGCAGGGCGTGATGATCTACTACAGCGTGGCGCCGCTGGTGCGTGGCTCCTCGCCCGCGGCCATAGCGGCCATGGCGGCGCACACCTGCCCGCAGCTGGGGGAGGTGTACGAGCTGTACCGCCTGATATTCAAGGTGAGGGCAAGAGGGAAAACAGGAAACACGAAGAGGCGCCTAATGTGATGGGGCAAGCAGTCCGTCACGCAGCGCACGTCATTCCACCCTGCTTCCACCCATCTCCCCGCCGTCCACATCGGTCGACCGGCTTGCTCTGGGTCCTGGAATAAACTACAAACGCGCACGCACATGCACACTTCACCTCACTCCTCAGAGCCGCATGGAGCACCTGCAGCGGTCCGACCCGGTGCTGGGGGACCTGGTGGGCGACCTGGTGGCGGCGGTCATGGCCGCGCAGGTGGGCGGTTGGGGCGGTTGGGGCGGTTGGCTGGGGCGGCTGGCTGGAGCGGTTGGCTGGAGCGGTTGGGGCGGTTCAGGGCGGTGCCGCTGCCCATCCAGTCACCACAGGGCCCAAACCCCGACCCTGGAAAGCCCACCACCACACACACACACACACACACATCCCGCCTCCACGCGCCGCCCCGCCCCGCCAGGAGCCGCTGTCGTCCTCCTTCCTGCAGCAGCTGGGTCTGGGCGCCGCCGTGCCCGCGCTGCCCGGCGCGCCCGTGTGCTTCTTCGAGGCCGATCACCACGTGTTCACGGTGGGGGTGCGGGTGGGGGTGGGTGGGGTTGTGAACACCAGCCCAAGCGAAACTAGACAAGGGACAGGCAAGTGCAGTTTGCGGCAGAATAGAGTAGGATATTATTCTTGAGTTTCTGGGCGAGAGCGTAGTCGGGGCGGGGCCGGCGCGCCGTCGACGAAATGCCACCCAGGCTTGGCTCGCGCACAGCACAAACAGATACGCAGACACGCAAATGCACCTGGCGACCAGGAAGGTGACCCCGGCGCCAGGCAGCAAGCGCCGGGCCATGGGGGTGGGGGTAGGGGTGGGCGGGTCGTTCATTTCCAGGACCCGAGGGGGTGCGTGCGTGCAAGCGTGCGGACCATCTCCTCTTCCTCTCTCGCTTCCCTGGGTCTTTACCCCCCCCCCCCGGCTGCGGCGCTGCCACGGCGCCTCCACAGCCCCCTCCCCTGCTGATGACCCACCCGCCCACTGAACAACCGCCCGCTCTCTCCCCAGCTGACCGCCCGCCGACGCACATACACACGCACGCACACACACACACACACACACACACACGCGCACACACACACACACACACACACACACACACACACACACACACACACACACACAGGTGCACAAGTCCCTGGGCGACTGGCTGCTGGACGCGAGCAAGTCCGGCCCCTTCGCCGCGGACGTGCGGCGCGGCCACGAGCTCATAGGGCTGCAGCTGGCCAAGGGCTGGGGCGTCACCACCGGCGGCCCCGGCGGCGGCGATGGTGTCGGCGGCGCCGCCGGCAGCGCCTATAAGTCGCCGTACGCGCTGCGCTACACCGTCACGCACCTGGCGGCGGCGGCCGGCGGCGCCGCCGGCGCCGCCGCCGGCCCGGCGGCGGCGGCTCTGGACGCGCTGCTGGGGTCGTTCGCCTTTCTTCGGGACGTGGTGGTGTCGGGCGCGGGGCCGGCCGCCATTGGCGCACTGGGCGGCATGCGCCGCCCCACCACCCGCTCCCGCGACGTGCTGCGCTTCCTGCGCGCGGAGCTGTATGCGCTGCTGCGCGCCGCCGCGGACGTGGAGGAGGGCAGCAGCGGGGCAGCGGCGGGCGCGGAGGCGCAGCGGCAGGCGCAGGCGACGGCGTTTGCGCGGGCCGCGCTGTACGCTGCGGGCCACAGCACCGTGTGCGCGGCGGCGGTGGCGCACCTGGGCCTGGCCTGGGCCACGTCGCGGGTGCTGCCTCGCGCCGCGGGCGAGTGGTCTGCGCGGCTGGCGGTGCTGCAGGTGTGTGTGCGCGTGTGTTAAAAACAAAAAACAGACGGGCAACAAAGCCCGCCAAACACGCGCGCGCAAGTGTATACTGATACCTACGCCGGTTACCGAGCTCCGCGTTGGCGATGTTGCCCTCGTTGTTGTGCGCGTGTGCGTGTGCGTGTGCGTGTGCGTGTGCGTGTGCGTGTGCGTGTGCGTGTGCGTGTGCGTGTGCGTGTGCGTGTGCGTGTGCGTGTGCGTGTGCGTGTGCTCTGGGGGCCGGAGGCGGCAACCACGTAATTACAAAACACACGCACACGCACACACCGCCCTTCACAACCCCCGGCAGGGCCACAAGGGGCCTGTCACGGCGCTGGCCTTCTCTCCGGACGGCCAGCAGCTGCTGTCGGGCGGGTCGGACGGACAGCTGCGCGCCTGGGACCCGGCCACCGGCGACTGCCGGGTGGCGCTGGAGCAGCCGCGGGCGGCAGGTGAGGGCGAGTGTGGCGTGGGGGCGGCAGCAGGGGTGGTGGAAACGGGGCCGGGGCGGGGGGCGGGGGCCCTGGCCTGTCATAGGAGAAGGAGGACGAGCTGGGGGCCGAGAGCGAGGCGGGCGGGCAGTAGGGCGGGGCATTGAGGAGGAGGAGGAGGAGGAGGCTGCGATGGGGGCCTCACGACACACACACACACACGCCAGGAGCAGGCAGGGGGGAGGCGGACCTTACCTCCACCGCAAGTGGGACCACCCACCCATCTACCAACCGGCCGGTCATGCCGCCTTCGCACCTCCGACGCTTCTATGTCCTATGACATGAAGCTCACCCCCTGCAACACATCCTCCCCCCTTGCCGCGCGCCGCACCCAGGTGAGGAGCACGAGCCCGTCTCACGACTGGCCTTCTCCGCCGACGGCCGTCGCATGGCCACCGGCGGCGGCGGCGGCAGCGCCTGGTTGTGGGACGCCGCCACAGGGCAGTGCGTCGCCACGCTGCGCCCGCCACCGCCGCCGCCGCCGGCCGCCGGCGGCGCCAGGGCCGTGGCCGCCGCCATCGCCCGCGCAGGCGCCGTCACGGCGCTGGCCCTGACCAGCGACAGCCGCTTTCTGGCGGTGGCGACGGCGGCAGACTGCTTGGTGCGCGTGTGGGATGTGGCGGCGGCGGCGGCAGCAGCAGCCGCTGCAGCTCCTGCTGCCGCCGCTGACGCGGCGGCGGCGCCGCCTCTGGCGCCGCGGCCGTTGGTGGTTGTCACTGGATTGTTCTCCTCCGCCGTGACGGGGCTGGCGTTTCTGGAGCCGCCCTTGCCCCGGGGCGGTAACACCACCACCAGCAGCAGCAAGGAGCGGGAGATGCACCTCGCCGCCGCCAGCGGCCGCCCCGGCGACTGCGTGCGCGTGGTGCTCAACATCCAGCAGCTTGTTGCCGCCGCCACCACCGCGGCGCCACCGCCGACGCTGGCTGCGGTGGCGGTGGCGGACGGTTTGGCGGTGGTGGATGCCGCAGCGCCGCCGCCGCGCGCACCGGCGGGGGAGGAGCCGCAGCAGGCGCGGCTGCTGCGCGAGCACCGGCCCGTGTCGCAGGCGGGAAGCCAGGGCTTGCGCGGCGCGGGCGCACTGGCGCCCGCCACCGACGGCGTCAGCGCGCTGGTGGTGTGTGGGCGCGAGGTGCGGCGGCTGTGGTTCGAGGGGAGCGGCTACACGGACATTGGGACGGTCGGGGTGTTCAGCTCAACAAGCGACGTACTGGCGGTTGCGCAGTACGGCAGCCGCGCCGCCGTGATCTCGGCCTCCGGCGGCCGGTTGCTAGGCGGCGGCGGCGGCGGCCGCGCGGCGGCAGCCGATGTGACGCTGCCGGGGCTGCCCGCGGAGGCGGTGGCGCGCCGCGGCGGCGGCGGCGGCGTCACTGCGGTGAGCATCGAGGGGCAGTTCGCCACAACAGGCGGCGGTGACGGGTCCATCATCGTGTGGGACACGGCCCCGCGCGGCGACCGAGCGTCCGGCGCCGCCGGCGCCGCCGCCGCCGCCGCCGACGGCCCTGCCGCCGCGCATGACACGCCTGCTGCTGCTGCGGCGGCGGCGGCGGTGGCGGCGCCGGCGTGCGCGGCCTTTCACCCCGACGGCCGTCAGCTGGCGGTGGGGGGCGCGGAGGACGTGCGGCTGTACGACACGGCAACTGGCGAGCTGGCGGCGCCGCCGCTGCCGGGGCGCGCCGAGTGCCTGGAGTGGAGCCCGGGGCCGGGGGGTGGGCAGCAGCTGGCGGTGTGCGGGGGCACAACCAGCTGCGTGTGGGAGTCCTTGTTCTCGCAGGTGTGTGTGTGAGGGGGGGAGGGGGGGGAGGGGGTTGGGATGCAGGCGCAATCCGGGGTAAGGGGGGTTGTAAACACCAGCCCAATCTAAACCCAAGCGAAACTAGACAAGGGACAGGCAGGTGCAGTTTGCGGCAATGCAGGGTAACGGTATACTCTTGCGTTTCGGGTCGAACAGCGTAGAGGGGGGAGAGGTTGGGCAGCTCTGTGCACGGTGCGTACCAAGGCAGCCAAGCAGGCAGCAGCCGTTTGGATTTCGGGGCGGCAACCCTGTCTGGATCTGGATCTGGATATTTAAATGGATCTCAAGCTGTGTCAGTGTACCACCTGCGCCGCGGTGCCCCTCCACCCCGCCCCCCCCTCGACCTCCTCGCACGGCTTCACTCCTACCTGCACGGGGCACCGCCTCCGGCGCCGCCGCCTGCCGCGGGGCTGCCCTAACCCTGCTGACATTACGTTAATCCGCCTCCCCATCGCGCGTCCGTCCGGCCACGCCCGGCCCTCTGTGAGTATTCCGGTCGGCCTCTCCGACCCCCGCCCCCTGCCGCCCCCACTCACGCCCCCGCTCACGCTCCCATTAACGCCCCGGCTACCACTCCCGCTAACGCCCCCCCTAACGCCCCCGCTAACGCCCCCCGCTCACACCCCTGCTCACGCCCCCACTCCGGCCCCGCCACCGCCCCTGCTAACGCCCCCACTAACGCCCCCGCTACAGCCTCTGCTACCGCGCCCACTACCGTCCCCGCTAAGGCCTCTACTAACGCCACCACTAACGCCCCCGCTAACGCCGCCCCGCGCCCCCACTACCGCCCCTGCTAACGCCCCCGCTACCCGCCGTCGCCGCTCACCGCCCCCGCTCCCGGGTGCCCCCTTATGCGTGAGGGGCGTCCGGGCTGGCAGCGATGTGGGGAGCCGTACGCGGCCCGCACGCTGCCTGCCGCATCCTATCGCCACTAACCGCCCCCATGCCGGCAGCGCCTACCTCTTAACCCGTTCTGACGCCCCCACCTTTCTCTTTTGCCACCCAGGCTCGTGCGTGATATACTTTGTGCTGTTCATACCCTTTCCTACCTGCCGATACGCCTCGGCCCTTTCACTGTGCCCCGCCCTTTCGAACCTCGCCTTTCCCCTTAACCGCATGTCGCTCTTCTGGCCCGGCGCTTGCTGCCTGGCGCCGGGGTCATCTTCCTGGTCGCCAGGTAAGTCGTGTGTTTTGCCTTTGCGTGTTTGCGTGTCTGTTGCTGCTGTGCCGAGCCTGGGTGGCATTTCGTCGACGGCGCGCCGACCTCGCCCCGTCTACACTCTACACCCCGAAACGCAAGAGTAAACCGTTACCCTGTATTGCCGCAAACTGCACCTGCCTGTCCCTTGTCTAGTTTCGCTTGGGTTAGATTGGGCTGGTGTTTACAACCCCCCCCCCTCTTCCCTCCTCTGAAGGGATCGGCGGCGCTGGAGGCGGAGGCAGCGGTGGCGGCGGTGGGCGTGGGCGCGGGCGGAAAGCTGCTGGCCGCGGGCTGCGCGGACGGCAAGGTACTGGTGAGTGAGCAACAGCCCCTGCGGGTTGGCTGGGGTGGGGTGGGGTGGGGCGGGCGGGGCGGGGGGGGCGGGGCGGGGGGGGGGGGGGCGGGGGGGGGGGGGGGCGGGGGGGGGGGGGGGGCGGGGGGGGCGGGGCGGGGCGGGGCGGGGGGGGGGGGGCCGGGGGGGGGCCGGGGTGGGGCGGGGGGCGGGGGGCGGGGGCGGGTGCGGGTCATCGGGTGTGGTGCGGCGTGTGCCCCATCAGGTAGACCTCTGTGCCCCATCACGCCCTTGGGTTCTGGAATGAACGACCACCCACCCATCCACCCTCCAGGTGTGGGCGACGCTCACTCGGCGGCTGCTGTCCACACTCACCCATGTCGACCGCGTGACGGCGCTGACCTTCCTGCCAGAGGAGGCGTCGGCAGGCGGCGGTTCACTGCTGCTCGCCACCGCCAGCCGGGACAAGTGAGCTCGGGGGGTCGGGGCGTGGGGGTTTGGGGATCGGGGCGTGGGGGTGGGGGTGGGGGTGGGGGTGGGGGTGGGGGTGGGGGTGGGGGTGGGGGGCCATGTCCGGGACACACTGGAGCGGCAGCCGTCGGCCAGGCGGAGCTGGGAAACGCTTTGACGCCGACACGTGTTTGCGCTTCGCTTGCGGATTGCGCCGCGCGGTGAACGCCGTAGGGAATGAATGCGCCTTCAAGCGGTGCCCATTGCGGCCGCCCACGGCCCACGGCCCACTGTCCACACGCTCCAACCTGCCACACACTCACACGCTGCAACCCGTTACACACTCACACGCCCAAACCTGCCGCGCGGGCCTGGCCGACCGCTTTTCGCCGCACCCCGCAGGGCGGTCCGGCTGTGGGAGCCGGCGTTGGGCTCGCTTGCAGCCACGCTGCACGGCCACACCGACGCAGTCACCTGCCTGGCGGCGGCGGCGGCGGTGGATTTGAAGGTCGCGGCCGCGGGCGGCGGCGAGTCGGGGCCCGGGTCTGGGCTCGGGTCAGGCGGCGGTGGCGGCGGCGGCGGGCTGCTGGCGAGCGGCTCCAAGGACGGCACCGTGCGGCTGTGGAGCCTGGCCAGCCGCAGCTGTGTGGGCGTGGTGGGCGCGGGGGAAAAGGGCGGCAAGGCGGGGCCTGCGGCTGGCGGCGCCGCGGCGGCGGCGGCGGCGGCTGCGCTGGGCGAGGTTGCGGCGGTGGCGCTGTGCGGCGGTGGCAGGCTGCTGGCGGCGGCGGGGTCGGGGCGCGGCGTGCTTGTGTGGGCGCTGGCGAGGGGCGGCGGCGGCGGTGGCGCGGTGTCCTGCTCCCTGGCGCTCACCCTCAAGGGCCACCTTAACCCCGTCACCAGCCTGGCGTTTGACGCCGCCGGCCTCACGCTAGCCTCTGGCAGCGCGGACAAGACCGTGCGGCTGTGGGACATGGCGGCGCCGGCGGGGGTGGGGGCGGGGGCGCCAGCGAGCGCGGCGGCGGGGGTGGGGGGTGCCGGCGCCAGCGAGCGCGGGGGCGGCGCCGGCGGGGGCGAGGGCGGGGACGGGTGCCGTCATGAGCCGCCGCAGCGCTGCGGTCAGCGGTGTCACTGGAGCGGGTGCCGGCAAGCCTGGCGTGGGAAAGCCCGCGGCGAGGCCCGGCGCGGGGAAGGCCGGTGCAGCGCCGCCCTCATCAGCATCGGCGGCGGCAGCGACGGCGCCAGCAGCGGTGTCGGCCGCGGCGTCTTCGGGTCCGGGCGGTCCGGAGCCGCGTGCGGTGCTCAAGGGCCATGCGTATGCGGTCACGTGCGTGGCGTTCCTGGGGTCCAAGCTGCTGTCTGGTGAGGGAGGGAGGGAGGGAGGGAGGGAGGGAGGGAGGGGGGGAGGGGGGGAGGGGGGGGAGGGGGGGGGAGGGGGGGAGGGAGGGAGGGAGGGAGGGAGGGAGGGAGGGAGGGAGGGAGGGAGGGAGGGGGTTAATGGTAAGCCATTCCCGTTGAGCGAAGGGGGGAGTTCATTCCAGGACCAAGGGTGGACGTGGGGCAAGAAGGAGGGGCCCCGCCCCCACCCCCGCCGCCCTGTCTTGCAAACGACGCAGCAAGTGAGGCCGCCCGCCCACACCACCTCCGCGCTTTGGGCAGGGCTGGCTGGTCTGGGTTCACGGCTGCTTGCTCGGGTTCTGACATGAACCCATGAAATGCCCATCCCCCCCCTGCTCCCACTTGCTGCAGGCTCCGCCGATGGCACCGTCAAGGTGTGGACCGTGTCGGCTGCGGCGGGTAGCGGGCGGGCGCTGACCAGCCTCCGGGCGCACGAGGGGCTGGTGACGGGGCTGGTGGTGGGCACAGTGGCGGCGGCGGCGGCGGACGGAGCTGGCGGCGGGGGCGGCGGCGGCGGCGGCGGCGACGGCGGCGGCGGTACGCTGCTGGTCACGGGCGGCTCTGACAACAGGATGCGGCTGTTCACGCAGGCGATGCAGGTGCGGGCGCAGTGGCCGCAGAGGGCACCGAGTCTACCCTTCTCCCAACCCCCCTTCCTCCCCCTGGTCACCTCCCTCCCTGTCCCACCCACCCCCTTCACAACCCACCCCGCCTCCACCACCGCCGCAGTGCGGCCTGTCGCTCAAGGGACATGACATGGACGTGCACGCCATCGCCTTTGCGCCCGCTGGCGGCGAGCAGCAGCAGCAGGTGGCCACCTGCTCTGATGACATGACCGTCAAGCTGTGAGTGCTCTAGTGCTCTAGGCGTTTTTGTCCTTTTTTACGTGTTTTTAGTTGGCTGGCCGGTCATCAATGGCGCGCCCCCACTGATGGCCGCGCACCCGCAGCCTGCAGCGCCCCCAAGTCGCGCCGCGCTCGTGGGGTTGGAACGGTGTTCGGAAGGGTTTTTCGGTGTATGCACCCGGGGTATCCACACACGGGGTCCCCCAACACCCCAACACACACGCACGCACGCACGCACGCATGCACGCAGGTGGGACCTGGGCGCGGGCGGCACCTGCACTCGCACGCTCAAGGGCCACATCCACTGGGTCACCTGCCTGGCCTACAGCTCCGATGGAAAGCAGGTGCGCGCACAGTCGCACAGTCGCACGGCCTGCGGATGCGTGGGCACAATTCGTCGCGTGTTCCTGGCCCCTGCCCACCCACCCTCCGCCGCCCGCTCGCACCGCGCACACTCCCCACCCCACTATCAGACCTCCACTTCCGCTCTGATGCTGTTGCTGATTAGTCATTGGGTGATGTCTGTGTTCGCACTCCCTGTTCCACCGCCACCACACCCGCAGCTGGCCAGCGGCGGTCGAGACAACGCCGTGTGGCTGTGGGACACCGCCAGCGGGCAGGGCACCGCGCTGGCGGGCGGGCTGGGCGCCACCGTGGTCTCGCTGGCCTGGCACCCCTCCGGCAAGCAGCTGGCCTGCGCCGGCGCAGACCGCGCCGTCCGTGTGCTGGACGTGGCCACCCGCAGGGTCGTACACACGCTGGATCTTGGATCCGATCCGGTCACGTGCGTGCGGTACAGCCCCGACGGTCGCCACCTGGCGGTGGCGCTGGCGAGGCCTACGGAGGGCGTGCGGCTGTTCGACGCCGCGCGGCTGGACCGCCCCGCCGCTGGCGGTGCTGGTGGGGCACCGGGGCGGCGTGGTGTGGCTGGCGTTTGACGCGACCGGGGCGGCGGTTGGCGACGTGCAGCTCGGACAAGTCGGTGCGCGTGTGGGAGTGGGTGGCCGGCGGGTGAGGTGCCGGGTGAGGCGCCAGTTAGCGAAGTGTTGACGTCGGCCCCGACTGAGCCCGGGGCCCCGACGGGGCCCCATCAGGACTACTGGGTGTGGTGGACTGCGGGAGCATGCGTGCTGTCTTGCTGACGCGCGCCGTGTCCTTGTTGCTGATGGTAATTCATGGCTGAGTGCCGTTGGATATGCTTGAAGTCATGCAGCAATGCGTGATGCAGAGTTGGAGTGCTGCATGTTAGGTGTGTTGGTGGGGGGGGGGGGGTTCATTCCAGAACCCAAAGCAACCGACCGAGTGAACCCAAACCAACCAGTCCCGCCCATAGGGGCATTCATCATTCATTCATTGTTGGGGGGGAGGGGGGTCCATGCCACGATACCTCTCGGAGCCCCCGGACCGGAACCCTGACACATTGAAGAGAATGCGGTTGATGTTTGTCGTTGCGATGCTTAATCTCCGCCTCGCTGGCCCCTACACCGTCACAGCTGTCACAGCTAATTGTTCCATCACCAGGACGCACTTCACACACTCCGTGCTGTTGCGGAGGGCTTGTTTGAATTCCGGGGGAACAGCATTACTGCATTAGGGCCTTGGTGGTGGCGCCTTTATTGGAAATATGGGGCAGCGGGCCACACGTTGATGACGCAAATACACAATGTCGGTGACTTGCATGACTGTCTGCCGGTCCGCTGTCGGGTCATTATGCCGGCATTGCCATGCGCCGTCACAGGGGACAGCCGTACGGGCATTCGGAGCACGTGAGCGAGCCCGTGGGGGTTGCGGGGCGTGTGGTTCGTGCTGTGTGTGTGTCGCATGGGTTCATCGTGTGTGGCAGCCTTTCTTAGCTCCGCAAGCTGCTGGGGGGTCTGGTGGCGTGGATTACCCCAGCTTACCCCAAAGCTAGAGTCGTGTACAGCCCCACGAATCCGCCGGCGTTTTAAATTTCGTCGTTGCCGGCCGTTTGACAAGGCCTTTCTTTCGCTTCCCGTGCTGATGTATTGAGGGCTCCCGCCACGGCCCCCCGCCACGGCCATCGCCCCGCAACCCCGTCGCCCATTCGACCAAACCCCCATCGTGCCACTGCCTGCCGGGTGGGTCCTGATTGTCAAACCGTGTTTATCTCTAATTATACCATTCACTAACAGCATAGCACCACACGTGCTTTGCGTTCACGCACATGATGGCAAAGGTGAAGCGTTATCGCTCTAATGAAGACCTCGTAAGAGAAATAAAAAAGACCGTGTCTGAAATTGACAAGATCGAGCAGGAAATAGCAGAAAACGAGGCAAAAGAAGACGAAACTATGTAAGGCCTGGGAGGAGCTCTGCGACGTGCAGATAAAGCTCTTCAACCCACATCTCAGCGAGAAGGAGAGAGATGGGCTGAAGGAGGTCGAGCGGCGACTTGCGACGCATCAATCGCGGGAGGAGCTGGCGCACGTCCGCAAGGTAAAGGCACCAGCTGTATGACAAGATGCGCCAGCTACGGGATATGGAACTCCAGTTGAAGATGGAGCAGGAGCAGCGGCGCTACGAGCTGAACGGCGGTGAGCGTCCTAGCGCGACCCGCTTTGCGTGCTGTGTCAGCATTGCTGTCCTCTGGTCCCTGCTCCCCTTCTCCATCCCCCATGGCCTGTGCTGCCTGCTGCTGGCGTTGCAACTGCAGCTGTGGCTGCGGCCGCTGACTATATATGGTCCCCTGCTTAAAGGACCTGCCAACAGGCGTGAGAGTAAAACCTCTGTGCTTGCAATTATTACCGCACAGCAGGGTCCCAGCTGCAGCGACAGCTCGAGGCGTTGCCATCCCCCTCGGACATGGCCGACAGCAATCGGTGGTCACAAGAACAGAACCACGAGCTCTTCCGGTGCTTCCGGCCAACTGCTGGCTTTGGCCCGACCAGAGCTCTGCCGGTTGCGCTGTACGACCCAGTGCTAGATACTCTGGTGGAGCTGTTCGGCGCGGCGCTGAAGGGCGGCGGCGACGTCGGCAGCAGCAGCAGTAGCAGCGGTGGCGGAGGCGGCGCAGATGGTGTGCCCCTGTCAAACGCGGACTGCGAGCTGGCGAGCAGGTAGGTAACGTGGCGGTGGCCTTGCTCGCGTCAGGTGGATGTGGGGGGCGCCGTTGTTTGTTGCCGGTGTCAGGAGCGGGCGGAAGGGAGGAGATCATGCCGCAGGTTGGAAGGAGGGGGCGGGGCAGGAGCTAGCGGTAAGATCGGAGAGGGTGAGACAGCTTCACCGGAGTGGACGAGGTAGATTTGGAATCCTTGCCACACACGCACGTGGCCAGACGCGCGGGGGAGGGGATATTGAGTGGACGTGGAACTGCAAAAGACCTGAGCGGCAGCAGGATGTGCACGGCGACTCGGCAGGCAGACTGACCGACACACTTGCTTACCTTGCTTACTTGTACCGGATCGCTCGCAGGCTGTGTGAGGCCATGGCCGAGAGCTTTGCCCACGAGGCGGCCCGCATGGCAGCGTTCAACGAAGTATTCCGAGGCTACCTCTGCGAGCACATCGAGACCCACCATCCCAGCCGCAACTGGAAGTTTGGGCCTGATGGCGGGAGCCTGCTCTGCCAAGTTGGCGGGCCAGAGGGCACAACTTGGCTGCCCGTGTACATCCAGGAGGTCAAGACGGAGGTGGGTCGGCCGCGGGCCCGAACGTACGGCGGTGGCCACGAACGGCAGTACTGTAATAACCGATAGAACAAATGTATGGGTCAGGGCACACATCGATCTCTGCTGTGTGCTCCTGACCTCTTACTCCTCCCGCCCGGCCGTGGGTTTCCTGAGTCATCATGTCTATCTATCTAGCCATGCTGCTGAAAAGCAACTGGGGCTCTTTAGACGGGCCCGCGCAGCCTGCCTCTCACATGTATGATATGCCCCCGCCGCCAACCCCGCTGCCCCTGCCCTGGCTGCCCCCTGATGGGCACGCACGGCGGGGACCCCTACTTCCAGGCCTGCTACTGCCGCCTGCTACTGATGCCTGCTACTGCTACTGCTACTGCTACTGCCGCAGATCGGCTACTCGGGCGACCCCTACTTCAAGGGCCAGCGCCGCTACCCAGCTGGACCTCACCAACCCCCAGCTGGCCGCGGCGGTGGAGCACACGGTGCTGCCCGCGCTGTTCGTGGAGCTGGTGGGGCCGCACCTGCGCGTGTCGGCGCTGGCGTCGCCGGCGGACGCCACCGTGGTGTGCGAGCCGCTGACGCCCTACCTGCACCTGTTCAACATGCTCCGGTGCCAGCCCGGTGAGAGGGCGTGGTCACACACTTCTTGTGAACGTAAAGCAACCTGAGCTTGTGCAGTGCGCACTCCTCAGGTACCTCAGAGCGCCGCCTAAATAGTCACAAGCAAGTGCGGCCAAATGCGTGTAGCTTCATTCAATCCCACGCGGCAGAGTAGCGGCAGCCCTTGGCCTGCCCTTAATCGTGCTCCCTCCCAGCCCATGTGCAACTTACCTCCTAACTCGGCGGTTTTCGTTACGATCCTGGATATGTTAATGACCATGGTAACTATTCCCCAGCTGCCATAGGGCCATGTGTAGCTAGCTGCTGCGCTTACTGCGTTGCATGCCCTTGCTCCCTGCCTGCCGCCCAGCCTTGATTGGACGAGGGTAGGAACACTCACGTGCACCCCCCTTATCCGACGCCGCCGCACATGTGCCCCCCGCCTCCACCACCACCACCAGACCACATGGTCCGCGTGGGCGCTCGTGCTGCGGGCCCTCAAGAGCGGCATCGGCCTTCTGTTGGACCGCGGCGGCCGCCTGCAGCAGCCCACTGCCGCGGCTGTGCCGGCGCCGGCGGCGCCGGCGCCGGCGTCGGCTTCGGAGTATTCCGACACCGCCGTGCCGCGTGTGGAGGTGCCGCTTCGCGACCAGGCCCTGCAGCGGCCGTACCCGCTGCGCCCGGGGTCGGGCTACCGGGACGTGCGGCCCATCGGCGCGGGCGTCTACCACCCGCTGTACTTCGCCGTGCTTGATGGTGATGGGGGCAACAGGTAGGCGTGTACGGCCGCCGTACGGCAGGGCGCAGCACCGCCCGCAGGGGTGATGTCTTGGTTGATTGGAGTGGAGGATGGGACCAGAGGAAACCCTTGCTCTGGGCGTGCATCATGCTGCCTGGTAGGCAGCAGGGCGCACTCATCTTGACCACTCTATCTCGATCCCGCATACTACTCCGCCTGCTCCGCCGCCTTTCGCCGCTCCCCGTACTTCGTGCCGCCGCACGCAGCAGCAGGGCCGTGGCGGTCAAGTTCGCGCGCATGAGTTGCGGACGCGCTCCGCGTGCACCGCGCCTGGGCGGCGGCGGGCCTGGCGCCGGAGGGTGGTGTCGACCCGGCGCCTGCCGTGCGGCCTGATCATGCTGGTGATGGAGCTGCTGGCGCCGGAGGACGGCTGGGTCATGTTCTACAGCCTGCCGCCGCGCCGCCCAGCAGCAGCTGCACGGCGCGGTGGTGGCGGCGCTGGCCAGGGCGCACGCCGTGGTGGTGGACGCGGACCGCGGCCTCTGTGGTGTGCACGCCGACATGCGGCAGGCCAACGTCATGGTGCGGCTGCCGCCGCCGCGCGAGGACGCGGACGGCGGCGGCGGCGGCGGCAGCGGCGGCAGCGGCAGCGGTGCTGCGCGGGCCGCGGCGTTGCTGCGGGCGGCGAGGCGGTGGTGGCGGCGTTGCTGCGGGCGGCGGTGCTCCGGGAGGCAGTGGCAGGGACGCGGGGGGCGGTGGTGGTGCTGCGGGCGGCGGCGGTGGCGAGGACGCGGCGGGGCGGAGGCAGCGGTGGCGGCAGCCAGCCGCAGCAGCAGCAGGTGGCGCAGCAGGTCCGGTTTGTGGACTTGGACTGGGCGGGGCTGGTGGGGCCACACGCGGCTGCCCGCCTTCGCCCGCATGCGGCTGCAGGGGTACGGCTGCGGCTGCGCCGTGACGCAGGAGTATGACAGGGCGCTGTGGAACTGGGAGTGGGTGTTCGGGCCCATGTAGGGGCCCATGTGGGGGTGGGGGTGGGGGTGGGGGCGGGCACCTGCTGCACCTAATGCGGGTGGTGGCTAGGCGGCGCTTACGACGGCGGTGGCGTGTTGGAGTGACCAGCAGCAGATCATTCAACATCGGTGTGAATCATTGTGTGCTACTACTCATTATGTGATTGCGTGCCGCACACCGTGCATGGTCACAACTCACGCCGAGCTCGTACCGAGGCAGCTGCGGTGGGTGTGGCACGAGGCAAGCAAGACGGGCCCCACGTGCGCATCCCACCTCCCGCCTACCTAGCGCCCACGTGCCAATGGGTGCGAGTGGCGGGAACGGACGCCGTGTGCGTGTGCGTCTGCTGGATTGCTGGTGTGTGTGTGTGGTGTGTGTGTGTGTGTTGTGTGTGTGTGTGTGTGTGTGTGTGTGTGTGTGTGTGTGTGTGTGTGTGTGTGGTGTGTGTGTGTGTGTGTGTGTGTGTGCGTGTGTGTGCGTGTGTGTGCGTATGTGCGTCCGGGAGTATAACTGCACGTGCCAGAACCCGATGAGCGCGCTGCAGCCCTGCAATGAAATGAACGTCTATGGGGGGTGCTGGCTCGAGATCCAGGTTGCATGATGGCACGTAGGTCTTTGGGGTTTACAAAGTTCACGGAGGGCACCGGAATGCCGCGGAGTGCGGGAGACGCGGTAGCGTTCGGAGATGTAACACTCTCCATGCCGCGCACGCATGCAGCTGATGACGATTTCGCTCAGTCTGTGCACAGACCCCAGATGCTGTCGGGTTATAGCACTATAGCCTGCGGGCAAGGGTGCGTCACTGCGTGTCTGTCTGCGTGGCGTCCCTGAAGTGGTACATGACTGCCTGCGCCCCCCGTTCCTGTCCCCTGCCTGTGCGCACACCCATCCTCATAAGCGAGGGATCCCTCCCGCCCCTTCAAGCTTTTAGTCATCGCGCGGCTTGCTTCTTCCTCTGCTGTGCACCGACCTAG
Organism: Chlamydomonas incerta; assembly: GCA_016834605.1. Classification (NCBI taxonomy): domain Eukaryota; kingdom Viridiplantae; phylum Chlorophyta; class Chlorophyceae; order Chlamydomonadales; family Chlamydomonadaceae; genus Chlamydomonas; species Chlamydomonas incerta. The sequence continues at coordinate 5,094 of JAEHOC010000243.1, read as the reverse complement.
CCCTTGACAGCCCGTGACATTCCAGACAGGACCACACCTATTCGTGTCTGGTTACACAGGGTTGCAGTTCAGACCGAATTTTGTTATGAGCCTAGCTTCCAGCGCCCAACGATGCCGGGTCAACCTGGTGCCGAAATAAAGGTCACATCGCCAGATCATCACATCGCCAGATCACAGGAAACAGGCCCCAGCAGCCCCGCACGCACGCACGCATTTCGCCGCCACACGGCGCAAGCGCATGAAAAACTATGCCCCGACCTGTAAATTTGGGTAACTACCGTATTTGGGGGCTTGCTGTTCACTTTCATTGTGATTGACACGTGCCTACCGTACGTGCTGTGTTACCGTGCTGGTAGAGCAGCACACGCACGGAAAATCGGACGTCCTGTGCGTGTGTAGGTACTCCAGGCACCTATCTACAATAGCACGCACGCCCCCACCTAGCCTGCCAACAGCCGGCCGTTGGCTGGGTAATCCTGCGACTCGGCGTGCCGCCGCCGGCGCGCCGACACCAATCCGGTCGGTACGGTACACACGCGGCAAGCTCTAATCAGCTGGGCGCTGCCGCCGCCGTCTCTATCTAGAGCACGCAGGAGCACACACCCAACATTCACGCAGTTACGAAGGGGCGGTTACGTTAGGTCCCAGCCATGCGAGCGAACGAGACACACACACACAAATAAAGATTGACGCGCGTCGGGTGAAACCCGAACAGTAACCACCACAAATGACCGCTCCTACACACGCGCCCGCCCCGGCCGCGGCACACTTGCGTAATGCTTTCCAAGCATTACCCGTTTGGCTCCGTCATCAATCAGCATTGGTAACCGCCTTGCCAGCATCTATCCACATTTGATCCACATGCACGCCCGCCGCAGCTGGTCCGTTTGCGGTGCCCGTTCTCCTTTGTTGGTACTACGTCACGTTGCGTTTCAATCACCTGTCTAGATCCCATACCTAGATAATATGACAGTCATTGACGACTAGGTGGCTAACACCGGCGCTTACAACCCGTTACCCGAGAGGCGGGACTGCTTCTGTGCCGCCGCTGAAGCCGCCGGCATGCCGCCGCCGCCGCTGCCGCCGCCTTGCGCCAGGCCACTCAAGGACGGCCGCGGGAGGTTACCGCTCTGGCTCGCCCGCCGCAGGCTCAACTCAACCACCTCCCGGGCTAGGGACGAGCCGCCACCGCCGCCACCGCCACCGCCGCCGCCAGTGGTGCTCCGCAGCGGCGTGAGGCCGCTGCCGGGTCGCAGCAGCGGCCCACTGCCGCCAACGCTAACGCTGCTGCCGGCTCCTCCCGCGGCGCCGCCAGCGCTGTTCATCATCAGCCGGGCCGGACCGGGCGCCAGCGGCGGCCGGCTGGCGGCGGCGCCGCCGCCGCCGTAGCTCATCCGGCGGTTGGCGGCGGCGGCGCCGCCAATGGCCGCGCCGGCTGCCAGCATGGGGCTGTGGCGTTGCCGCTGGGCGGGCCCGTGCTGCCGCCGGCGCTGCCGCCGCCGCCGCCGCCCATCAGCCCGCTGAACGGCACGCCCGCCGAGCCCAGGGTGAAAGAACGACGCGACCCGGCTGGGCGCCGCCGGCCGTGCTGCCGCGGCTGCTCGGCGCCGCGGAGCCCATCACGCTGCCTGCACCGCCGCCGCCGCCGCCGCGCCGCCGCCGCGGCCCTCCGACTGCCTGCCATGCTGCCGCCGGGCGTCCCATTCTGGTAGCGAAGGGCGGGGCTGCCGAGCCGGGAGCCGCCGCCGGCGCCGCCGGCGCCGCCGCCAGGGGGTGCCAACGGTCGCGACGGTTGAGACGCTGAGGTTGGCCAACCGCAGCGCGGCGTCGATGCGGGATGCGGCCTTGCTGCGGCCGCGCGCGCTCTCCCTGTCGCGTCCCACTACCTCCTGCGCTCACACGTACGTCGAGAGGTTAGGGCACACGTTGTTAGTGCTGATGTTGGCAGCGCGGTACCAAGAGCCACGTCAACAGCAACAAGGGCGAGGCAGGACAAAGAACGCCCCGCCCCCTAATTCACTCCTACCCCCACCGCACGCTTTCGTTTAGATTGGGACCAAAGCCCCGGGGTCTTCACCGCCCCGTCCTCCAAACCACACAGGCAGCGCACACCCATCCACCCACCCACACACACACGCACCCACCCACGCACCCACCCCCACCACCCCCACCCACCCACCCACCCACCCCACCCACCCACCCACCCACCCACCCACCCACCACCCACCCACCCACCCACCCACCCACCCACACACGCACCACCCACCCACCCACCCACCCCCCACGCACCCACCCACCCACCCACACCACCCACCCACCACATACACGCACGCACGCACGCACCACCCACCCCCACCCACCCACCCACCCACCCACCCACCCACCCACCCACCACCACGCACCCACCCACCCACCCACCCACCACCCACCCACCCACCCACCACCCACCCACCCACCCACCCACGCCGCACGCACGCACCCACCCACCCACCCACCCACCACCCACCCACCCACCCACCCACCCACCCACCCACCCACACCCACCCACCACCCACAAACACACACCCACACACACGCACCCCCCCCCCCACCCACCCGCCACACACACGCACCACCCACCCACCCACCCACCCACCCACCACCCACACCCACGCATCCACCCACCCACCCACCCACACACACACCCACACCCACACCCACCACCCACCCACCCACACATACACGCACGCACGCACCCACCCACCCACCCACCCACCCACCCACCCACCCACCCACCACCCACCCACCCACCCACCCACCCACCCACACACGCACGCACACACGCACCCACCACCCACCCACCACCCCCACCACCCACCCACCCACCCACCCACCACCCACCCACCCACCCACACCCACCCACCCACCCACAACACACACACACACACCACCCACCCACCCACCCACCCCACCCACACCCACCCACCCACCCACCCACCCACCCACCCCACCACACACCACGCATCACCCACCCACCCACCCACACACACACCCACACCCACACCCACCCACCCACCCACCACACATACACGCACGCACCCCACCCACCACCCACCCACCCACCCACCCACCCACCCACCCCCCACCCACCCCCCACCCACCCACCCACCCACCCACCCCCACGCACCCACCCACCCACCCACCCACACCACCCACCCACCCACACGCACCCACCCACCCACCATCATGATTTCCGCCAGGCCCGCCACGCCGCCCGCGTCGCCGCTGTGCACCAGCACCCCCACCGCGCGCCCACCCGCGCCGCCTGCGCGTGCTCCAGGCACAGCTCGCAGCCGGGCTGGAAGACGCGGTGCTCGGCGTGCGCTTGCCGCGCCCGCCGCCGCCGCCGCAGCTCCTCCCGATGCTGCCGCGCCGCGCGCCGCGCGTCGCCGCCGGTCGCGGCGTCCACGGCGCGGCGGCAGCAGGCGGAAGGGCCGGCGGCCGCCGGCGGCGCCGCCGGCTTGGGCCGCCACCGGCGCGGCGCCGGGTCCGCCGGCGGCGGCAGTAGGAGTCGCAGTAGCAGCAGGAGGCTGTAGCAGCGCGCCGCCACTGGACCGCGGCGGGCAGGGCAGCAACGCCCGCCGCCGCCGCGGCCGCCTCCCGTCCGCCGCCGCTCCTCCTCCTCCCCCTCCTCGTCATCAAACTCGTCGTCGGCCTCATCCTCCTCATCCTCCACGTCCGTCACGCGGCTGATTCCGTGGTGAGGCCGCCCGACCCAGACACGCCCCTGCTCATAGCCCCGCCGCCGCCGCCGCCGCCACCCGCGCGCCGGCCGCGGCGGTCGCGCCAAGACACGCCCAGCATATCCAACAGCTGCCCCAGGAGGTGCGGCCGGCCCGCGGCCGGTCGGCTGTTGCTAGGGCGGCTGTTGCTGGGCCGGCTGTTGCTGGGGCGGGAGCGGCGGCTGACGCCGCTGCTGCTGGCGCCGCGCCCGCCGCGCACGCGGCGGCTGGCGCTGCTGCGCCGCCATCTGACACGCCACCGTTGCTGCCCGCGCGTCGCCGCTGCCGCTGCCCGGCCCTCCTCCTCCTCTCCTGCTCCGCGCCGTCGCTGCCCTCATCCACGGTGGAGGCGGCGGTGCCGTAGCCTGTCAGTGTGAGGCGCCGCCCTCCGCCGCCGGCAGGCGCTGCAGTTGCAGCCGCGGCGGCGGCGGCTGAGGCAGGGGCAGGGGCTGCAGCCGCGCTCGGAGAGGTGGCTGCGGCGGGGGAGGTGGCGGCGCGGCGGGATCCGTGCAGGGCTTGGCGGCCTCGGCCTCCGCGTCGGCGTCGGCGCGCGCCGCCCGGGCCACGATCCGGATCTGCAGCACGGTACGGCACGGCACGATGGGCGTTTCAGTGAACCGTGTGCGGAGACACAAGCGCTCCCCCCAGGGAGATCGCACGGCGTGCAGCAACGCGTCACCGCAGCACGACACGGCCGGCCGATTGCCATACCACCCCAATCGAACGCACACAACCGTCAACCCGCACTCAGCTCAGCCCGCCTCAAAAGCGTTCCCCCGCCCCCCCTCCGCCCCCGCCCGCCCCGGCCGCTGCTTGTTTCCTTGGGACTGCCTCCCTTATGGGCATGTGCAAACCCCCAAAACCACCGCACCACCCGCTCCGCCAGCAGCCGGCTCTTCTCCGCGGGGTCGCCGCCCGCCCAGCGCTCCGCCTCCGCCGTCATGGCCGCAGCCCCCGCGCCGCCGCCGCGCGCAGCAGGCGCCGCCGCACCGCCGCCGTGATGTGCGCGGCGCAGAAGTACTCGGCGGCGGTGCGGCGCGGCAGGCCGCCGTAGTCGGGCGGCACGCGCGGCATCAGCTTGTCTGCAGGCGGAGGCGGCGGCGGTGCGCGGTGTGGTGATGGTGGTTATGTGTGGCATGTGACACGTGACGTGATAGCACTGTGTGGACGGCGCGATAGTGCCCGACAGCGCACGACCACAGGTCCTCGAAACGACCCCTCACTGCCGTCCTACCCCGCTTGCACCCCACACTCTCCCCAGCCCTCCTCCCCCCGTCCCCTCCCTATAACCCCTCCCTATTCCCCTCCCTATCCCCCTCCCCCTCCCTATCCC
>JAEHOC010000242.1:0-32552 GCA_016834605.1 Chlamydomonas incerta | reverse complement strand
GGGGCTTGAACGGCAGTGCATGTGCATGTGTGAGACCTACCCGCTTTTCACCCAGCAGCCAAAGCGTTCCCCCGGCCGCGGGGCTTGAACGGCAGTGCATGTGCATGTGAGACCTACCCCGCTTTTCACCCAGCAGCCAAAGCGTTCCCCCGGCCGGCCCTTACCTGGTGCGGGCTTGAACGGCAGTGCATGTGATTGCGAGACCCACCCCGCTTTTCACCCAGCAGCCAAAGCGTTCCCCCGGCCGGCCCTTACCTGGTGCGGGCTTGAACGGCAGTGCATGTGCATGTGAGACCCACCCCGGTATTCACCCAGCAGCCAAAGCGTTCCCCGGCCGGCCCTTACCTGGTGCGGGGCTTGAACGGCAGTGCATGTGCATGTGAGACCTACCCCGCTTTTCACCCAGCAGCCAAAGCGTTCCCCCGGCCGGCCCTTCCTGGTGCGGGGCTTGAACGGCAGTGCATGTGCTTGCGAGACCTACCCCGCTTTTCACCCAGCAGCCAAAGCGTTCCCCCGGCCGGCCCTTACCTGGTGCGGGGCTTGAACGGCAGTGCATGTGCATGTGAGACCTACCCCGCTTTTCACCCAGCAGCCAAAGCGTTCCCCCGGCCGGCCCTTCCCTGGTGCGGGGCTTGAACGGCAGTGCATGTGCATGCGAGACCCACCCCGCTTTTCACCCAGCAGCCAAAGCGTTCCCCCGGCCGGCCCTCCCTGGTGCGGGGCTTGAACGGCAGTGCATGTGCATGTGAGACCCACCCCGCTTTTCACCCAGCAGCCAAAGCGTTCCCCCGGCCGGCCCTTACCTGGTGCGGGGCTTGAACGGCAGTGCATGTGCTTGTGAGACCTACCCCGCTTTTCACCCAGCAGCCAAAGCGTTCCCCCGGCCGGCCCTTACCTGGTGCGGGGCTTGAACGGCAGTGCATGTGCATGTGAGACCACCCCGCTTTTCACCCAGCAGCCAAAGCGTTCCCCCGGCCGGCCCTTCCTGGTGCGGGGCTTGAACGGCAGTGCATGTGCATGTGAGACCCACCCCGCTTTTCACCCAGCAGCCAAAGCGTTCCCCCGGCCGGCCCTTCCCTGGTGCGGGGCTTGAACGGCAGTGCATGTGCTTGCGAGACCTACCCCGCTTTTCACCCAGCAGCCAAAGCGTTCCCCCGGCCGGCCCTTACCTGGTGCGGGGCTTGAACGGCAGTGCATGTGCATGTGAGACCCACCCCGCTTTTCACCCAGCAGCCAAAGCGTTCCCCCGGCCGGCCCTACCTGGCGGGGCTTGAACGGCAGTGCATGTGCTTGCGAGACCTACCCCGCTTTTCACCCAGCAGCCAAAGCGTTCCCCCGGCCGGCCCTTACCTGGTGCGGGGCTTGAACGGCAGTGCATGTGCTTGCGAGACCTACCCCGCTTTTCACCCAGCAGCCAAAGCGTTCCCCCGGCCGCCCTTACCTGGTGCGGGGCTTGAACGGCAGTGCATGTGCATGCGAGACCTACCCCGCTTTTCACCCAGCAGCCAAAGCGTTCCCCCGGCCGGCCCTTACCTGGTGCGGGGCTTGAACGGCAGTGCATGTGCATGTGAGAGACCACCCCGCTTTTCACCCAGCAGCCAAAGCGTTCCCCCGGCCGGCCCTTACCTGGTGCGGGGCTTGAACGGCAGTGCATGTGCTTGCGAGACCTACCCCGCTTTTCACCCAGCAGCCAAAGCGTTCCCCCGGCCGGCCCTTACCTGGTGCGGGGCTTGAACGGCAGTGCATGTGCATGTGAGACCTACCCCGCTTTTCACCCAGCAGCCAAAGCGTTCCCCCGGCCGGCCCTTACCTGGTGCGGGGCTTGAACGGCAGTGCATGTGCATGTGAGACCCACCCCGCTTTTCACCCAGCAGCCAAAGCGTTCCCCCGGCCGGCCCTTACCTGGTGCGGGGCTTGAACGGCAGTGCATGTGCTTGCGAGACCTACCCCGCTTTTCACCCAGCAGCCAAAGCGTTCCCCGGCCGGCCCTTCCCTGGTGCGGGGCTTGAACGGCAGTGCATGTGCATGTGAGACCCACCCCGCTTTTCACCCAGCAGCCAAAGCGTTCCCCGGCCGTCCCTTCCCTGGTGCGGGGCTTGAACGGCAGTGCATGTGCATGTGAGACCTACCCCGCTTTTCACCCAGCAGCCAAAGCGTTCCCCCGGCCGGCCCTTACCTGGTGCGGGGCTTGAACGGCAGTGCATGTGCATGTGAGACCCACCCCGCTTTTCACCCAGCAGCCAAAGCGTTCCCCCGGCCGGCCCTTACCTGGTGCGGGGCTTGAACGGCAGTGCATGTGCTTGCGAGACCTACCCCGCTTTTCACCCAGCAGCCAAAGCGTTCCCCCGGCCGGCCCTTACCTGGTGCGGGGCTTGAACGGCAGTGCATGTGCATGTGAGACCTACCCCGCTTTTCACCCAGCAGCCAAAGCGTTCCCCCGGCCGGCCCTTCCCTGGTGCGGGGCTTGAACGGCAGTGCATGTGCATGTGAGACCTACCCCGCTTTTCACCCAGCAGCCAAAGCGTTCCCCCGGCCGGCCCTTCCCTGGTGCGGGGCTTGAACGGCAGTGCATGTGCTTGCGAGACCTACCCCGCTTTTCACCCAGCAGCCAAAGCGTTCCCCCGGCCGGCCCTTCCTGGTGCGGGGCTTGAACGGCAGTGCATGTGCATGTGAGACCTACCCCGCTTTTCACCCAGCAGCCAAAGCGTTCCCCCGGCCGGCCCTTCCCTGGTGCGGGGCTTGAACGGCAGTGCATGTGCTTGCGAGACCTACCCCGCTTTTCACCCAGCAGCCAAAGCGTTCCCGGCCGGCCCTTACCTGGTGCGGGGCTTGAACGGCAGTGCATGTGCATGTGAGACCCACCCCGCTTTTCACCCAGCAGCCAAAGCGTTCCCCCGGCCGGCCCTTACCTGGTGCGGGGCTTGAACGGCAGTGCATGTGCATGTGAGACCACCCCGCTTTTCACCCAGCAGCCAAAGCGTTCCCCCGGCCGGCCCTTCACTGGTGCGGGGCTTGAACGGCAGTGCATGTGCTTGCGAGACCTACCCCGCTTTTCACCCAGCAGCCAAAGCGTTCCCCCGGCCGGCCCTTACCTGGTGCGGGGCTTGAACGGCAGTGCATGTGCATGTGCGACCTACCCCGCTTTTCACCCAGCAGCCAAAGCGTTCCCCCGGCCGGCCCTTACCTGGTGCGGGGCTTGAACGGCAGTGCATGTGCATGTGCGACCTACCCCGCTTTTCACCCAGCAGCCAAAGCGTTCCCCCGGCCGGCCCTTCACTGGTGCGGGGCTTGAACGGCAGTGCATGTGCATGTGAGACCTACCCCGCTTTTCACCCAGCAGCCAAAGCGTTCCCCCGGCCGGCCCTTACCTGGTGCGGGGCTTGAACGGCAGTGCATGTGCATGTGAGACCCACCCCGCTTTTCACCCAGCAGCCAAAGCGTTCCCCCGGCCGGCCCTTACCTGGTGCGGGGCTTGAACGGCAGTGCATGTGCTTGCGAGACCTACCCCGCTTTTCACCCAGCAGCCAAAGCGTTCCCCCGGCCGGCCCTTACCTGGTGCGGGGCTTGAACGGCAGTGCATGTGCATGTGAGACCTACCCCGCTTTTCACCCAGCAGCCAAAGCGTTCCCCCGGCCGGCCCTTCCCTGGTGCGGGGCTTGAACGGCAGTGCATGTGCATGTGAGACCTACCCCGCTTTTCACCCAGCAGCCAAAGCGTTCCCCCGGCCGGCCCTTCCCTGGTGCGGGGCTTGAACGGCAGTGCATGTGCTTGCGAGACCCACCCCGCTTTTCACCCAGCAGCCAAAGCGTTCCCCCGGCCGGCCCTTACCTGGTGCGGGGCTTGAACGGCAGTGCATGTGCATGTGAGACCTACCCCGCTTTTCACCCAGCAGCCAAAGCGTTCCCCCGGCCGGCCCTTACCTGGTGCGGGGCTTGAACGGCAGTGCATGTGCTTGCGAGACCTACCCCGCTTTTCACCCAGCAGCCAAAGCGTTCCCCCGGCCGGCCCTTACCTGGTGCGGGGCTTGAACGGCAGTGCATGTGCTTGTGAGACCCACCCCGCTTTTCACCCAGCAGCCAAAGCGTTCCCCCGGCCGGCCCTTACCTGGTGCGGGGCTTGAACGGCAGTGCATGTGCTTGCGAGACCACCCCGCTTTTCACCCAGCAGCCAAAGCGTTCCCCCGGCCGGCCCTTCCTGGTGCGGGGCTTGAACGGCAGTGCATGTGCTTGTGAGACCTACCCCGCTTTTCACCCAGCAGCCAAAGCGTTCCCCCGGCCGGCCCTTACCTGGTGCGGGGCTTGAACGGCAGTGCATGTGCATGTGAGACCTACCCCGCTTTTCACCCAGCAGCCAAAGCGTTCCCCCGGCCGGCCCTTCCCTGGTGCGGGGCTTGAACGGCAGTGCATGTGCATGCGAGACCTACCCCGCTTTTCACCCAGCAGCCAAAGCGTTCCCCCGGCCGGCCCTTACCTGGTGCGGGGCTTGAACGGCAGTGCATGTGCTTGCGAGACCTACCCCGCTTTTCACCCAGCAGCCAAAGCGTTCCCCCGGCCGGCCCTTTCCTGGTGCGGGGCTTGAACGGCAGTGCATGTGCATGTGAGACCTACCCCGCTTTTCACCCAGCAGCCAAAGCGTTCCCCCGGCCGGCCCTTACCTGGTGCGGGGCTTGAACGGCAGTGCATGTGCTTGCGAGACCTACCCCGCTTTTCACCCAGCAGCCAAAGCGTTCCCCCGGCCGGCCCTTACCTGGTGCGGGGCTTGAACGGCAGTGCATGTGCATGTGAGACCCACCCCGCTTTTCACCCAGCAGCCAAAGCGTTCCCCCGGCCGGCCCTTACCTGGTGCGGGGCTTGAACGGCAGTGCATGTGCATGCGAGACCTACCCCGCTTTTCACCCAGCAGCCAAAGCGTTCCCCCGGCCGGCCCTTCCTGGTGCGGGGCTTGAACGGCAGTGCATGTGCTTGCGAGACCTACCCCGCTTTTCACCCAGCAGCCAAAGCGTTCCCCCGGCCGGCCCTTACCTGGTGCGGGGCTTGAACGGCAGTGCATGTGCATGTGAGACCTACCCCGCTTTTCACCCAGCAGCCAAAGCGTTCCCCCGGCCGGCCCTTACCTGGTGCGGGGCTTGAACGGCAGTGCATGTGCTTGCGAGACCTACCCCGCTTTTCACCCAGCAGCCAAAGCGTTCCCCCGGCCGGCCCTTCACTGGTGCGGGGCTTGAACGGCAGTGCATGTGCTTGCGAGACCTACCCCGCTTTTCACCCAGCAGCCAAAGCGTTCCCCCGGCCGGCCCTTACCTGGTGCGGGGCTTGAACGGCAGTGCATGTGCTTGCGAGACCTACCCCGCTTTTCACCCAGCAGCCAAAGCGTTCCCCCGGCCGGCCCTTACCTGGTGCGGGGCTTGAACGGCAGTGCATGTGCATGTGAGACCCACCCCGCTTTTCACCCAGCAGCCAAAGCGTTCCCCGGCCTGCCCTTACCTGGTGCGGGGCTTGAACGGCAGTGCATGTGCATGAGACCTACCCCGCTTTTCACCCAGCAGCCAAAGCGTTCCCCCGGCCGGCCCTTCCTGGTGCGGGGCTTGAACGGCAGTGCATGTGCATGTGAGACCTACCCCGCTTTTCACCCAGCAGCCAAAGCGTTCCCCCGGCCGGCCCTTCCTGGTGCGGGGCTTGAACGGCAGTGCATGTGCATGTGAGACCTACCCCGCTTTTCACCCAGCAGCCAAAGCGTTCCCCCGGCCGGCCCTTCCTGGTGCGGGGCTTGAACGGCAGTGCATGTGCTTGCGAGACCCACCCCGCTTTTCACCCAGCAGCCAAAGCGTTCCCCCGGCCGGCCCTTCCTGGTGCGGGGCTTGAACGGCAGTGCATGTGCATGTGAGACCTACCCCGCTTTTCACCCAGCAGCCAAAGCGTTCCCCCGGCCGGCCCTTACCTGGTGCGGGGCTTGAACGGCAGTGCATGTGCATGCGAGACCTACCCCGCTTTTCACCCAGCAGCCAAAGCGTTCCCCCGGCCGGCCCTTACCTGGTGCGGGGCTTGAACGGCAGTGCATGTGCATGTGAGACCCACCCCGCTTTTCACCCAGCAGCCAAAGCGTTCCCCCGGCCGGCCCTTACCTGGTGCGGGGCTTGAACGGCAGTGCATGTGCATGTGAGACCTACCCCGCTTTTCACCCAGCAGCCAAAGCGTTCCCCCGGCCGGCCCTTACCTGGTGCGGGCGTGAACGGCAGTGCATGTGCATGTGAGACCTACCCCGCTTTTCACCCAGCAGCCAAAGCGTTCCCCCGGCCGGCCCTTACCTGGTGCGGGGCTTGAACGGCAGTGCATGTGCTTGCGAGACCCACCCCGCTTTTCACCCAGCAGCCAAAGCGTTCCCCCGGCCGGCCCTTACCTGGTGCGGGGCTTGAACGGCAGTGCATGTGCATGTGAGACCCACCCCGCTTTTCACCCAGCAGCCAAAGCGTTCCCCCGGCCGGCCCTTACCTGGTGCGGGGCTTGAACGGCAGTGCATGTGCATGTGAGACCTACCCCGCTTTTCACCCAGCAGCCAAAGCGTTCCCCCGGCCGGCCCTTACCTGGTGCGGGGCTGAACGGCAGTGCATGTGCATTGCGAGACCTACCCCGCTTTTCACCCAGCAGCCAAAGCGTTCCCCCGGCCGGCCCTTACCTGGCGCGGGGCTTGAACGGCAGTGCATGTGCATGTGAGACCTACCCCGCTTTTCACCCAGCAGCCAAAGCGTTCCCCCGGCCGGCCCTTACCTGGTGCGGGGCTTGAACGGCAGTGCATGTGCATGTGAGACCCACCCCGCTTTTCACCCAGCAGCCAAAGCGTTCCCCCGGCCGGCCCTTCCTGGTGCGGGGCTTGAACGGCAGTGCATGTGCATGTGAGACCTACCCCGCTTTTCACCCAGCAGCCAAAGCGTTCCCCCGGCCGGCCCTTCCTGGTGCGGGGCTTGAACGGCAGTGCATGTGCATGTGAGACCCACCCCGCTTTTCACCCAGCAGCCAAAGCGTTCCCCCGGCCGGCCCTTCCTGGTGCGGGGCTTGAACGGCAGTGCATGTGCATGTGAGACCCACCCCGCTTTTCACCCAGCAGCCAAAGCGTTCCCCCGGCCGGCCCTTACCTGGTGCGGGGCTTGAACGGCAGTGCATGTGCTTGTGAGACCTACCCCGCTTTTCACCCAGCAGCCAAAGCGTTCCCCCGGCCGGCCCTTCCCTGGTGCGGGGCTTGAACGGCAGTGCATGTGCATGTGAGACCTACCCCGCTTTTCACCCAGCAGCCAAAGCGTTCCCCCGGCCGGCCCTTACCTGGTGCGGGGCTTGAACGGCAGTGCATGTGCATGTGAGACCTACCCCGCTTTTCACCCAGCAGCCAAAGCGTTCCCCCGGCCGGCCCTTACCTGGTGCGGGGCTTGAACGGCAGTGCATGTGCATGTGAGACCACCCCGCTTTTCACCCAGCAGCCAAAGCGTTCCCCCGGCCGGCCCTTACCTGGTGCGGGGCTTGAACGGCAGTGCATGTGCATGTGAGACCCACCCCGCTTTTCACCCAGCAGCCAAAGCGTTCCCCCGGCCGGCCCTTACCTGGTGCGGGGCTTGAACGGCAGTGCATGTGCATGTGAGACCCACCCCGCTTTTCACCCAGCAGCCAAAGCGTTCCCCCGGCCGGCCCTTACCTGGTGCGGGGCTTGAACGGCAGTGCATGTGCATGTGAGACCTACCCCGCTTTTCACCCAGCAGCCAAAGCGTTCCCCCGGCCGGCCCTTACCTGGTGCGGGGCTTGAACGGCAGTGCATGTGCATGTGAGACCTACCCCGCTTTTCACCCAGCAGCCAAAGCGTTCCCCCGGCCGGCCCTTACCTGGTGCGGGGCTTGAACGGCAGTGCATGTGCATGTGAGACCCACCCCGCTTTTCACCCAGCAGCCAAAGCGTTCCCCCGGCCGGCCCTTCCCTGGTGCGGGGCTTGAACGGCAGTGCATGTGCATGTGAGACCACCCCGCTTTTCACCCAGCAGCCAAAGCGTTCCCCCGGCCGGCCCTTACCTGGTGCGGGGCTTGAACGGCAGTGCATGTGCATGTGAGACCCACCCCGCTTTTCACCCAGCAGCCAAAGCGTTCCCCCGGCCGGCCCTTACCTGGTGCGGGGCTTGAACGGCAGTGCATGTGCATGTGAGACCTACCCCGCTTTTCACCCAGCAGCCAAAGCGTTCCCCCGGCCGGCCCTTACCTGGTGCGGGGCTTGAACGGCAGTGCATGTGCATGTGAGCCCTACCCCGCATTTCGCCCGGCAGCCAAAGCGTTCCCCGGCCGGCCCTTACCTGGTGCGGGGCTTGAACGGCAGTGCATGTGCATGTGAGACCTACCCCGCTTTTCACCCAGCAGCCAAAGCGTTCCCCCGGCCGGCCCTTACCTGGTGCGGGGCTTGAACGGCAGTGCATGTGCATGCGAGACCACCCCGCTTTTCACCCAGCAGCCAAAGCGTTCCCCCGGCCGGCCCTTACCTGGTGCGGGGCTTGAACGGCAGTGCATGTGCATGTGAGACCCACCCCGCTTTTCACCCAGCAGCCAAAGCGTTCCCCCGGCCGGCCCTTACCTGGTGCGGGGCTTGAACGGCAGTGCATGTGCATGCGAGACCTACCCCGCTTTTCACCCAGCAGCCAAAGCGTTCCCCCGGCCGGCCCTTACCTGGTGCGGGGCTTGAACGGCAGTGCATGTGCATGTGAGACCTATCCCGCTTTTCACCCAGCAGCCAAAGCGTTCCCCCGGCCGGCCCTTCCCTGGTGCGGGGCTTGAACGGCAGTGCATGTGATTGCGAGACCCACCCCGCTTTTCACCCAGCAGCCAAAGCGTTCCCCCGGCCGGCCCTTACCTGGTGCGGGCTTGAACGGCAGTGCATGTGCATGTGAGACCCACCCCGGTATTCACCCAGCAGCCAAAGCGTTCCCCCGGCCGGCCCTTACCTGGTGCGGGGCTTGAACGGCAGTGCATGTGCATGCGAGACCTACCCCGCTTTTCACCCAGCAGCCAAAGCGTTCCCCCGGCCGGCCCTTACCTGGTGCGGGGCTTGAACGGCAGTGCATGTGCATGTGAGACCTACCCCGCTTTTCACCCAGCAGCCAAAGCGTTCCCCCGGCCGGCCCTTACCTGGTGCGGGGCTTGAACGGCAGTGCATGTGCATGCGAGACCCACCCCGCTTTTCACCCAGCAGCCAAAGCGTTCCCCCGGCCGGCCCTTCACTGGTGCGGGGCTTGAACGGCAGTGCATGTGCATGTGAGACCCACCCCGCTTTTCACCCAGCAGCCAAAGCGTTCCCCCGGCCGGCCCTTACCTGGTGCGGGGCTTGAACGGCAGTGCATGTGCATGTGAGACCTACCCCGCTTTTCACCCAGCAGCCAAAGCGTTCCCCCGGCCGGCCCTTACCTGGTGCGGGGCTTGAACGGCAGTGCATGTGCTTGCGAGACCTACCCCGCTTTTCACCCAGCAGCCAAAGCGTTCCCCCGGCCGGCCCTTACCTGGTGCGGGGCTTGAACGGCAGTGCATGTGCATGTGAGACCCACCCCGCTTTTCACCCAGCAGCCAAAGCGTTCCCCCGGCCGGCCCTTACCTGGTGCGGGGCTTGAACGGCAGTGCATGTGCATGTGAGACCTACCCCGCTTTTCACCCAGCAGCCAAAGCGTTCCCCCGGCCGGCCCTTACCTGGTGCGGGGCTTGAACGGCAGTGCATGTGCATGTGAGACCCACCCCGCTTTTCACCCAGCAGCCAAAGCGTTCCCCCGGCCGGCCCTTACCTGGTGCGGGGCTTGAACGGCAGTGCATGTGCATGTGAGACCTACCCCGCTTTTCACCCAGCAGCCAAAGCGTTCCCCCGGCCGGCCCTTACCTGGTGCGGGGCTTGAACGGCAGTGCATGTGCATGTGAGACCCACCCCGCTTTTCACCCAGCAGCCAAAGCGTTCCCCCGGCCGGCCCTTACCTGGTGCGGGGCTTGAACGGCAGTGCATGTGCATGTGAGACCTACCCCGCTTTTCACCCAGCAGCCAAAGCGTTCCCCCGGCCGGCCCTTCCCTGGTGCGGGGCTTGAACGGCAGTGCATGTGCATGTGAGACCACCCCGCTTTTCACCCAGCAGCCAAAGCGTTCCCCCGGCCGGCCCTTCCCTGGTGCGGGGCTTGAACGGCAGTGCATGTGCATGTGAGACCACCCCGCTTTTCACCCAGCAGCCAAAGCGTTCCCCCGGCCGGCCCTTACCTGGTGCGGGGCTTGAACGGCAGTGCATGTGCATGTGAGACCTACCCCGCTTTTCACCCAGCAGCCAAAGCGTTCCCCCGGCCGGCCCTTACCTGGTGCGGGGCTTGAACGGCAGTGCATGTGCATGTGAGACCCACCCCGCTTTTCACCCAGCAGCCAAAGCGTTCCCCCGGCCGGCCCTTACCTGGTGCGGGGCTTGAACGGCAGTGCATGTGCATGTGAGACCTACCCCGCTTTTCACCCAGCAGCCAAAGCGTTCCCCCGGCCGGCCCTTCCTGGTGCGGGGCTTGAACGGCAGTGCATGTGCATGTGAGACCCACCCCGCTTTTCACCCAGCAGCCAAAGCGTTCCCCCGGCCGGCCCTTACCTGGTGCGGGGCTTGAACGGCAGTGCATGTGCATGCGAGACCACCCCAGCTTTTCACCCAGCAGCCAAAGCGTTCCCCCGGCCGGCCCTTCCCTGGTGCGGGGCTTGAACGGCAGTGCATGTGCATGTGAGACCTACCCCGCTTTTCACCCAGCAGCCAAAGCGTTCCCCCGGCCGGCCCTTACCTGGTGCGGGGCTTGAACGGCAGTGCATGTGCATGTGAGACCTACCCCGCTTTTCACCCAGCAGCCAAAGCGTTCCCCCGGCCGGCCCTTACCTGGTGCGGGGCTTGAACGGCAGTGCATGTGCATGTGAGACCACCCCGCTTTTCACCCAGCAGCCAAAGCGTTCCCCCGGCCGGCCCTTACCTGGTGCGGGGCTTGAACGGCAGTGCATGTGCATGCGAGACCCACCCCGCTTTTCACCCAGCAGCCAAAGCGTTCCCCCGGCCGGCCCTTACCTGGTGCGGGGCTTGAACGGCAGTGCATGTGCATGTGAGACCTACCCCGCTTTTCACCCAGCAGCCAAAGCGTTCCCCCGGCCGGCCCTTACCTGGTGCGGGGCTTGAACGGCAGTGCATGTGCATGTGAGACCCACCCCGCTTTTCACCCAGCAGCCAAAGCGTTCCCCCGGCCGGCCCTTACCTGGTGCGGGGCTTGAACGGCAGTGCATGTGCATGTGAGACCCACCCCGCTTTTCACCCAGCAGCCAAAGCGTTCCCCCGGCCGGCCCTTACCTGGTGCGGGGCTTGAACGGCAGTGCATGTGCATGTGAGACCTACCCCGCTTTTCACCCAGCAGCCAAAGCGTTCCCCCGGCCGGCCCTTACCTGGTGCGGGGCTTGAACGGCAGTGCATGTGCATGTGAGACCCACCCCGCTTTTCACCCAGCAGCCAAAGCGTTCCCCCGGCCGGCCCTTACCTGGTGCGGGGCTTGAACGGCAGTGCATGTGCATGTGAGACCTACCCCGCTTTTCACCCAGCAGCCAAAGCGTTCCCCCGGCCGGCCCTTACCTGGTGCGGGGCTTGAACGGCAGTGCATGTGCATGTGAGACCTACCCCGCTTTTCACCCAGCAGCCAAAGCGTTCCCCCGGCCGGCCCTTACCTGGTGCGGGGCTTGAACGGCAGTGCATGTGCATGTGAGACCTACCCCGCTTTTCACCCAGCAGCCAAAGCGTTCCCCCGGCCGGCCCTTACCTGGTGCGGGGCTTGAACGGCAGTGCATGTGCATGTGAGACCCACCCCGCTTTTCACCCAGCAGCCAAAGCGTTCCCCCGGCCGGCCCTTACCTGGTGCGGGGCTTGAACGGCAGTGCATGTGCATGTGAGACCTACCCCGCTTTTCACCCAGCAGCCAAAGCGTTCCCCCGGCCGGCCCTTACCTGGTGCGGGGCTTGAACGGCAGTGCATGTGCATGTGAGACCTACCCCGCTTTTCACCCAGCAGCCAAAGCGTTCCCCCGGCCGGCCCTTACCTGGTGCGGGGCTTGAACGGCAGTGCATGTGCATGTGAGACCTACCCCGCTTTTCACCCAGCAGCCAAAGCGTTCCCCCGGCCGGCCCTTACCTGGTGCGGGGCTTGAACGGCAGTGCATGTGCATGCGAGACCTACCCCGCTTTTCACCCAGCAGCCAAAGCGTTCCCCCGGCCGGCCCTTACCTGGTGCGGGGCTTGAACGGCAGTGCATGTGCATGTGAGACCCACCCCGCTTTTCACCCAGCAGCCAAAGCGTTCCCCCGGCCGGCCCTTACCTGGTGCGGGGCTTGAACGGCAGTGCATGTGCATGTGAGACCCACCCCGCTTTTCACCCAGCAGCCAAAGCGTTCCCCCGGCCGGCCCTTACCTGGTGCGGGGCTTGAACGGCAGTGCATGTGCATGTGAGACCCACCCCGCTTTTCACCCAGCAGCCAAAGCGTTCCCCCGGCCGGCCCTTACCTGGTGCGGGGCTTGAACGGCAGTGCATGTGCATGTGAGACCTACCCCGCTTTTCACCCAGCAGCCAAAGCGTTCCCCCGGCCGGCCCTTACCTGGTGCGGGGCTTGAACGGCAGTGCATGTGCATGCGAGACCCACCCCGCTTTTCACCCAGCAGCCAAAGCGTTCCCCCGGCCGGCCCTTACCTGGTGCGGGGCTTGAACGGCAGTGCATGTGCATGTGAGACCCACCCCGCTTTTCACCCAGCAGCCAAAGCGTTCCCCCGGCCGGCCCTTACCTGGTGCGGGGCTTGAACGGCAGTGCATGTGCATGTGAGACCTACCCCGCTTTTCACCCAGCAGCCAAAGCGTTCCCCCGGCCGGCCCTTACCTGGTGCGGGGCTTGAACGGCAGTGCATGTGCATGTGAGACCCACCCCGCTTTTCACCCAGCAGCCAAAGCGTTCCCCCGGCCGGCCCTTACCTGGTGCGGGGCTTGAACGGCAGTGCATGTGCATGTGAGACCTACCCCGCTTTTCACCCAGCAGCCAAAGCGTTCCCCCGGCCGGCCCTTACCTGGTGCGGGGCTTGAACGGCAGTGCATGTGCATGTGAGACCTACCCCGCTTTTCACCCAGCAGCCAAAGCGTTCCCCCGGCCGGCCCTTACCTGGTGCGGGGCTTGAACGGCAGTGCATGTGCATGTGAGACCTACCCCGCTTTTCACCCAGCAGCCAAAGCGTTCCCCCGGCCGGCCCTTACCTGGTGCGGGGCTTGAACGGCAGTGCATGTGCATGTGAGACCTACCCCGCTTTTCACCCAGCAGCCAAAGCGTTCCCCCGGCCGGCCCTTACCTGGTGCGGGGCTTGAACGGCAGTGCATGTGCATGTGAGACCCACCCCGCTTTTCACCCAGCAGCCAAAGCGTTCCCCCGGCCGGCCCTTCCTGGTGCGGGGCTTGAACGGCAGTGCATGTGCATGCGAGACCTACCCCGCTTTTCACCCAGCAGCCAAAGCGTTCCCCCGGCCGGCCCTTACCTGGTGCGGGGCTTGAACGGCAGTGCATGTGCATGTGAGACCTACCCCGCTTTTCACCCAGCAGCCAAAGCGTTCCCCCGGCCGGCCCTTCCCTGGTGCGGGGCTTGAACGGCAGTGCATGTGCATGTGAGACCCACCCCGCTTTTCACCCAGCAGCCAAAGCGTTCCCCCGGCCGGCCCTTACCTGGTGCGGGGCTTGAACGGCAGTGCATGTGCATGTGAGACCTACCCCGCTTTTCACCCAGCAGCCAAAGCGTTCCCCCGGCCGGCCCTTACCTGGTGCGGGGCTTGAACGGCAGTGCATGTGCATGTGAGACCTACCCCGCTTTTCACCCAGCAGCCAAAGCGTTCCCCCGGCCGGCCCTTACCTGGTGCGGGGCTTGAACGGCAGTGCATGTGCATGTGAGACCTACCCCGCTTTTCACCCAGCAGCCAAAGCGTTCCCCCGGCCGGCCCTTACCTGGTGCGGGGCTTGAACGGCAGTGCATGTGCATGTGAGACCCACCCCGCTTTTCACCCAGCAGCCAAAGCGTTCCCCCGGCCGGCCCTTACCTGGTGCGGGGCTTGAACGGCAGTGCATGTGCATGTGAGACCTACCCCGCTTTTCACCCAGCAGCCAAAGCGTTCCCCCGGCCGGCCCTTACCTGGTGCGGGGCTTGAACGGCAGTGCATGTGCATGCGAGACCTACCCCGCTTTTCACCCAGCAGCCAAAGCGTTCCCCCGGCCGGCCCTTACCTGGTGCGGGGCTTGAACGGCAGTGCATGTGCATGTGAGACCTACCCCGCTTTTCACCCAGCAGCCAAAGCGTTCCCCCGGCCGGCCCTTACCTGGTGCGGGGCTTGAACGGCAGTGCATGTGCATGCGAGACCTACCCCGCTTTTCACCCAGCAGCCAAAGCGTTCCCCCGGCCGGCCCTTACCTGGTGCGGGGCTTGAACGGCAGTGCATGTGCATGTGAGACCACTTCCCCCCGCTTTTCACCCAGCAGCCAAAGCGTTCCCCCGGCCGGCCCTTACCTGGTGCGGGGCTTGAACGGCAGTGCATGTGCATGTGAGACCCACCCCGCTTTTCACCCAGCAGCCAAAGCGTTCCCCCGGCCGGCCCTTACCTGGTGCGGGGCTTGAACGGCAGTGCATGTGCATGTGAGACCCACCCCGCTTTTCACCCAGCAGCCAAAGCGTTCCCCCGGCCGGCCCTTACCTGGTGCGGGGCTTGAACGGCAGTGCATGTGCATGTGAGACCCACCCCGCTTTTCACCCAGCAGCCAAAGCGTTCCCCCGGCCGGCCCTTACCTGGTGCGGGGCTTGAACGGCAGTGCATGTGCATGTGAGACCTACCCCGCTTTTCACCCAGCAGCCAAAGCGTTCCCCCGGCCGGCCCTTACCTGGTGCGGGGCTTGAACGGCAGTGCATGTGCATGTGAGACCCACCCCGCTTTTCACCCAGCAGCCAAAGCGTTCCCCCGGCCGGCCCTTACCTGGTGCGGGGCTTGAACGGCAGTGCATGTGCATGTGAGACCCACCCCGCTTTTCACCCAGCAGCCAAAGCGTTCCCCCGGCCGGCCCTTACCTGGTGCGGGGCTTGAACGGCAGTGCATGTGCATGTGAGACCCACCCCGCTTTTCACCCAGCAGCCAAAGCGTTCCCCCGGCCGGCCCTTACCTGGTGCGGGGCTTGAACGGCAGTGCATGTGCATGTGAGACCTACCCCGCTTTTCACCCAGCAGCCAAAGCGTTCCCCCGGCCGGCCCTTCCTGGTGCGGGGCTTGAACGGCAGTGCATGTGCATGTGAGACCCACCCCGCTTTTCACCCAGCAGCCAAAGCGTTCCCCCGGCCGGCCCTTACCTGGTGCGGGGCTTGAACGGCAGTGCATGTGCATGTGAGACCCACCCCGCTTTTCACCCAGCAGCCAAAGCGTTCCCCCGGCCGGCCCTTACCTGGTGCGGGGCTTGAACGGCAGTGCATGTGCATGTGAGACCTACCCCGCTTTTCACCCAGCAGCCAAAGCGTTCCCCCGGCCGGCCCTTACCTGGTGCGGGGCTTGAACGGCAGTGCATGTGCATGTGAGACCCACCCCGCTTTTCACCCAGCAGCCAAAGCGTTCCCCCGGCCGGCCCTTACCTGGTGCGGGGCTTGAACGGCAGTGCATGTGCATGTGAGACCCACCCCGCTTTTCACCCAGCAGCCAAAGCGTTCCCCCGGCCGGCCCTTCCTGGTGCGGGGCTTGAACGGCAGTGCATGTGCATGTGAGACCCACCCCGCTTTTCACCCAGCAGCCAAAGCGTTCCCCCGGCCGGCCCTTACCTGGTGCGGGGCTTGAACGGCAGTGCATGTGCATGTGAGACCTACCCCGCTTTTCACCCAGCAGCCAAAGCGTTCCCCCGGCCGGCCCTTACCTGGTGCGGGGCTTGAACGGCAGTGCATGTGCATGTGAGACCTACCCCGCTTTTCACCCAGCAGCCAAAGCGTTCCCCCGGCCGGCCCTTACCTGGTGCGGGGCTTGAACGGCAGTGCATGTGCATGTGAGACCTACCCCGCTTTTCACCCAGCAGCCAAAGCGTTCCCCCGGCCGGCCCTTACCTGGTGCGGGGCTTGAACGGCAGTGCATGTGCATGTGAGACCTACCCCGCTTTTCACCCAGCAGCCAAAGCGTTCCCCCGGCCGGCCCTTCCTGGTGCGGGGCTTGAACGGCAGTGCATGTGCATGTGAGACCTACCCCGCTTTTCACCCAGCAGCCAAAGCGTTCCCCCGGCCGGCCCTTACCTGGTGCGGGGCTTGAACGGCAGTGCATGTGCATGTGAGACCTACCCCGCTTTTCACCCAGCAGCCAAAGCGTTCCCCCGGCCGGCCCTTACCTGGTGCGGGGCTTGAACGGCAGTGCATGTGCATGTGAGACCTACCCCGCTTTTCACCCAGCAGCCAAAGCGTTCCCCCGGCCGGCCCTTACCTGGTGCGGGGCTTGAACGGCAGTGCATGTGCATGTGAGACCTACCCCGCTTTTCACCCAGCAGCCAAAGCGTTCCCCCGGCCGGCCCTTACCTGGTGCGGGGCTTGAACGGCAGTGCATGTGCATGCGAGACCCACCCCGCTTTTCACCCAGCAGCCAAAGCGTTCCCCCGGCCGGCCCTTACCTGGTGCGGGGCTTGAACGGCAGTGCATGTGCATGTGAGACCTACCCCGCTTTTCACCCAGCAGCCAAAGCGTTCCCCCGGCCGGCCCTTACCTGGTGCGGGGCTTGAACGGCAGTGCATGTGCATGTGAGACCTACCCCGCTTTTCACCCAGCAGCCAAAGCGTTCCCCCGGCCGGCCCTTACCTGGTGCGGGGCTTGAACGGCAGTGCATGTGCATGTGAGACCTACCCCGCTTTTCACCCAGCAGCCAAAGCGTTCCCCCGGCCGGCCCTTACCTGGTGCGGGGCTTGAACGGCAGTGCATGTGCATGTGAGACCTACCCCGCTTTTCACCCAGCAGCCAAAGCGTTCCCCCGGCCGGCCCTTACCTGGTGCGGGGCTTGAACGGCAGTGCATGTGCATGTGAGACCTACCCCGCTTTTCACCCAGCAGCCAAAGCGTTCCCCCGGCCGGCCCTTACCTGGTGCGGGGCTTGAACGGCAGTGCATGTGCATGTGAGACCCACCCCGCTTTTCACCCAGCAGCCAAAGCGTTCCCCCGGCCGGCCCTTACCTGGTGCGGGGCTTGAACGGCAGTGCATGTGCATGTGAGACCTACCCCGCTTTTCACCCAGCAGCCAAAGCGTTCCCCCGGCCGGCCCTTACCTGGTGCGGGGCTTGAACGGCAGTGCATGTGCATGTGAGACCACCCCGCTTTTCACCCAGCAGCCAAAGCGTTCCCCCGGCCGGCCCTTACCTGGTGCGGGGCTTGAACGGCAGTGCATGTGCATGTGAGACCTACCCCGCTTTTCACCCAGCAGCCAAAGCGTTCCCCCGGCCGGCCCTTACCTGGTGCGGGGCTTGAACGGCAGTGCATGTGCATGTGAGACCTACCCCGCTTTTCACCCAGCAGCCAAAGCGTTCCCCCGGCCGGCCCTTACCTGGTGCGGGGCTTGAACGGCAGTGCATGTGCATGTGAGACCTACCCCGCTTTTCACCCAGCAGCCAAAGCGTTCCCCCGGCCGGCCCTTACCTGGTGCGGGGCTTGAACGGCAGTGCATGTGCATGTGAGACCCACCCCGCTTTTCACCCAGCAGCCAAAGCGTTCCCCCGGCCGGCCCTTACCTGGTGCGGGGCTTGAACGGCAGTGCATGTGCATGTGAGACCTACCCCGCTTTTCACCCAGCAGCCAAAGCGTTCCCCCGGCCGGCCCTTACCTGGTGCGGGGCTTGAACGGCAGTGCATGTGCATGTGAGACCTACCCCGCTTTTCACCCAGCAGCCAAAGCGTTCCCCCGGCCGGCCCTTACCTGGTGCGGGGCTTGAACGGCAGTGCATGTGCATGTGAGACCCACCCCGCTTTTCACCCAGCAGCCAAAGCGTTCCCCCGGCCGGCCCTTACCTGGTGCGGGGCTTGAACGGCAGTGCATGTGCATGTGAGACCTACCCCGCTTTTCACCCAGCAGCCAAAGCGTTCCCCCGGCCGGCCCTTACCTGGTGCGGGGCTTGAACGGCAGTGCATGTGCATGTGAGACCTACCCCGCTTTTCACCCAGCAGCCAAAGCGTTCCCCCGGCCGGCCCTTACCTGGTGCGGGGCTTGAACGGCAGTGCATGTGCATGTGAGACCTACCCCGCTTTTCACCCAGCAGCCAAAGCGTTCCCCCGGCCGGCCCTTACCTGGTGCGGGGCTTGAACGGCAGTGCATGTGCATGTGAGACCACCCCGCTTTTCACCCAGCAGCCAAAGCGTTCCCCCGGCCGGCCCTTACCTGGTGCGGGGCTTGAACGGCAGTGCATGTGCATGTGAGACCTACCCCGCTTTTCACCCAGCAGCCAAAGCGTTCCCCCGGCCGGCCCTTACCTGGTGCGGGGCTTGAACGGCAGTGCATGTGCATGTGAGACCCACCCCGCTTTTCACCCAGCAGCCAAAGCGTTCCCCCGGCCGGCCCTTACCTGGTGCGGGGCTTGAACGGCAGTGCATGTGCATGTGAGACCCACCCCGCTTTTCACCCAGCAGCCAAAGCGTTCCCCCGGCCGGCCCTTACCTGGTGCGGGGCTTGAACGGCAGTGCATGTGCATGTGAGACCTACCCCGCTTTTCACCCAGCAGCCAAAGCGTTCCCCCGGCCGGCCCTTACCTGGTGCGGGGCTTGAACGGCAGTGCATGTGCATGTGAGACCTACCCCGCTTTTCACCCAGCAGCCAAAGCGTTCCCCCGGCCGGCCCTTACCTGGTGCGGGGCTTGAACGGCAGTGCATGTGCATGTGAGACCTACCCCGCTTTTCACCCAGCAGCCAAAGCGTTCCCCCGGCCGGCCCTTACCTGGTGCGGGGCTTGAACGGCAGTGCATGTGCATGTGAGACCTACCCCGCTTTTCACCCAGCAGCCAAAGCGTTCCCCCGGCCGGCCCTTACCTGGTGCGGGGCTTGAACGGCAGTGCATGTGCATGTGAGACCTACCCCGCTTTTCACCCAGCAGCCAAAGCGTTCCCCCGGCCGGCCCTTACCTGGTGCGGGGCTTGAACGGCAGTGCATGTGCATGCGAGACCCACCCCGCTTTTCACCCAGCAGCCAAAGCGTTCCCCCGGCCGGCCCTTCACTGGTGCGGGGCTTGAACGGCAGTGCATGTGCATGTGAGACCCACCCCGCTTTTCACCCAGCAGCCAAAGCGTTCCCCCGGCCGGCCCTTACCTGGTGCGGGGCTTGAACGGCAGTGCATGTGCATGTGAGACCTACCCCGCTTTTCACCCAGCAGCCAAAGCGTTCCCCCGGCCGGCCCTTACCTGGTGCGGGGCTTGAACGGCAGTGCATGTGCATGTGAGACCCACCCCGCTTTTCACCCAGCAGCCAAAGCGTTCCCCCGGCCGGCCCTTACCTGGTGCGGGGCTTGAACGGCAGTGCATGTGCATGTGAGACCACCCCGCTTTTCACCCAGCAGCCAAAGCGTTCCCCCGGCCGGCCCTTACCTGGTGCGGGGCTTGAACGGCAGTGCATGTGCATGTGAGACCTACCCCGCTTTTCACCCAGCAGCCAAAGCGTTCCCCCGGCCGGCCCTTACCTGGTGC
The DNA here is from genome assembly GCA_016834605.1 of Chlamydomonas incerta. Classification (NCBI taxonomy): domain Eukaryota; kingdom Viridiplantae; phylum Chlorophyta; class Chlorophyceae; order Chlamydomonadales; family Chlamydomonadaceae; genus Chlamydomonas; species Chlamydomonas incerta. The sequence goes on along the minus strand of JAEHOC010000242.1, from coordinate 12,827 downwards.
GGGGCTTGAACGGCAGTGCATGTGCATGTGAGACCCACCCCGCTTTTCACCCAGCAGCCAAAGCGTTCCCCCGGCCGGCCCTTACCTGGTGCGGGGCTTGAACGGCAGTGCATGTGCATGTGAGACCTACCCCGCTTTTCACCCAGCAGCCAAAGCGTTCCCCCGGCCGGCCCTTACCTGGTGCGGGGCTTGAACGGCAGTGCATGTGCATGTGAGACCTACCCCGCTTTTCACCCAGCAGCCAAAGCGTTCCCCCGGCCGGCCCTTACCTGGTGCGGGGCTTGAACGGCAGTGCATGTGCATGCGAGACCCACCCCGCTTTTCACCCAGCAGCCAAAGCGTTCCCCCGGCCGGCCCTTACCTGGTGCGGGGCTTGAACGGCAGTGCATGTGCATGTGAGACCCACCCCGCTTTTCACCCAGCAGCCAAAGCGTTCCCCCGGCCGGCCCTTACCTGGTGCGGGGCTTGAACGGCAGTGCATGTGCATGTGAGACCTACCCCGCTTTTCACCCAGCAGCCAAAGCGTTCCCCCGGCCGGCCCTTACCTGGTGCGGGGCTTGAACGGCAGTGCATGTGCATGTGAGACCCACCCCGCTTTTCACCCAGCAGCCAAAGCGTTCCCCCGGCCGGCCCTTACCTGGTGCGGGGCTTGAACGGCAGTGCATGTGCATGTGAGACCTACCCCGCTTTTCACCCAGCAGCCAAAGCGTTCCCCCGGCCGGCCCTTACCTGGTGCGGGGCTTGAACGGCAGTGCATGTGCATGTGAGACCCACCCCGCTTTTCACCCAGCAGCCAAAGCGTTCCCCCGGCCGGCCCTTACCTGGTGCGGGGCTTGAACGGCAGTGCATGTGCATGTGAGACCCACCCCGCTTTTCACCCAGCAGCCAAAGCGTTCCCCCGGCCGGCCCTTACCTGGTGCGGGGCTTGAACGGCAGTGCATGTGCATGTGAGACCCACCCCGCTTTTCACCCAGCAGCCAAAGCGTTCCCCCGGCCGGCCCTTCACTGGTGCGGGGCTTGAACGGCAGTGCATGTGCTTGCGAGACCTACCCCGCTTTTCACCCAGCAGCCAAAGCGTTCCCCCGGCCGGCCCTTCCTGGTGCGGGGCTTGAACGGCAGTGCATGTGCATGTGAGACCTACCCCGCTTTTCACCCAGCAGCCAAAGCGTTCCCCCGGCCGGCCCTTACCTGGTGCGGGGCTTGAACGGCAGTGCATGTGCATGCGAGACCTACCCCGCTTTTCACCCAGCAGCCAAAGCGTTCCCCCGGCCGGCCCTTACCTGGTGCGGGGCTTGAACGGCAGTGCATGTGCATGTGAGACCTACCCCGCTTTTCACCCAGCAGCCAAAGCGTTCCCCCGGCCGGCCCTTCCTGGTGCGGGGCTTGAACGGCAGTGCATGTGCATGTGAGACCTACCCCGCTTTTCACCCAGCAGCCAAAGCGTTCCCCCGGCCGGCCCTTACCTGGTGCGGGGCTTGAACGGCAGTGCATGTGCATGTGAGACCCACCCCGCTTTTCACCCAGCAGCCAAAGCGTTCCCCCGGCCGGCCCTTACCTGGTGCGGGGCTTGAACGGCAGTGCATGTGCATGTGAGACCACCCCGCTTTTCACCCAGCAGCCAAAGCGTTCCCCCGGCCGGCCCTTACCTGGTGCGGGGCTTGAACGGCAGTGCATGTGCATGCGAGACCTACCCCGCTTTTCACCCAGCAGCCAAAGCGTTCCCCCGGCCGGCCCTTACCTGGTGCGGGGCTTGAACGGCAGTGCATGTGCATGTGAGACCCACCCCGCTTTTCACCCAGCAGCCAAAGCGTTCCCCCGGCCGGCCCTTACCTGGTGCGGGGCTTGAACGGCAGTGCATGTGCATGTGAGACCTACCCCGCTTTTCACCCAGCAGCCAAAGCGTTCCCCCGGCCGGCCCTTCCCTGGTGCGGGGCTTGAACGGCAGTGCATGTGCATGTGAGACCCACCCCGCTTTTCACCCAGCAGCCAAAGCGTTCCCCCGGCCGGCCCTTCACTGGTGCGGGGCTTGAACGGCAGTGCATGTGCATGTGAGACCTACCCCGCTTTTCACCCAGCAGCCAAAGCGTTCCCCCGGCCGGCCCTTACCTGGTGCGGGGCTTGAACGGCAGTGCATGTGCATGTGAGACCACCCCGCTTTTCACCCAGCAGCCAAAGCGTTCCCCCGGCCGGCCCTTACCTGGTGCGGGGCTTGAACGGCAGTGCATGTGCATGTGAGACCCACCCCGCTTTTCACCCAGCAGCCAAAGCGTTCCCCCGGCCGGCCCTTACCTGGTGCGGGGCTTGAACGGCAGTGCATGTGCATGTGAGACCTACCCCGCTTTTCACCCAGCAGCCAAAGCGTTCCCCCGGCCGGCCCTTACCTGGTGCGGGGCTTGAACGGCAGTGCATGTGCATGTGAGACCCACCCCGCTTTTCACCCAGCAGCCAAAGCGTTCCCCCGGCCGGCCCTTACCTGGTGCGGGGCTTGAACGGCAGTGCATGTGCATGTGAGACCTACCCCGCTTTTCACCCAGCAGCCAAAGCGTTCCCCCGGCCGGCCCTTACCTGGTGCGGGGCTTGAACGGCAGTGCATGTGCATGTGAGACCTACCCCGCTTTTCACCCAGCAGCCAAAGCGTTCCCCCGGCCGGCCCTTACCTGGTGCGGGGCTTGAACGGCAGTGCATGTGCATGTGAGACCACCCCGCTTTTCACCCAGCAGCCAAAGCGTTCCCCCGGCCGGCCCTTACCTGGTGCGGGGCTTGAACGGCAGTGCATGTGCATGTGAGACCTACCCCGCTTTTCACCCAGCAGCCAAAGCGTTCCCCCGGCCGGCCCTTACCTGGTGCGGGGCTTGAACGGCAGTGCATGTGCATGTGAGACCTACCCCGCTTTTCACCCAGCAGCCAAAGCGTTCCCCCGGCCGGCCCTTACCTGGTGCGGGGCTTGAACGGCAGTGCATGTGCATGTGAGACCTACCCCGCTTTTCACCCAGCAGCCAAAGCGTTCCCCCGGCCGGCCCTTACCTGGTGCGGGGCTTGAACGGCAGTGCATGTGCATGTGAGACCCACCCCGCTTTTCACCCAGCAGCCAAAGCGTTCCCCCGGCCGGCCCTTACCTGGTGCGGGGCTTGAACGGCAGTGCATGTGCATGTGAGACCTACCCCGCTTTTCACCCAGCAGCCAAAGCGTTCCCCCGGCCGGCCCTTACCTGGTGCGGGGCTTGAACGGCAGTGCATGTGCATGTGAGACCCACCCCGCTTTTCACCCAGCAGCCAAAGCGTTCCCCCGGCCGGCCCTTACCTGGTGCGGGGCTTGAACGGCAGTGCATGTGCATGTGAGACCTACCCCGCTTTTCACCCAGCAGCCAAAGCGTTCCCCCGGCCGGCCCTTACCTGGTGCGGGGCTTGAACGGCAGTGCATGTGCATGTGAGACCCACCCCGCTTTTCACCCAGCAGCCAAAGCGTTCCCCCGGCCGGCCCTTACCTGGTGCGGGGCTTGAACGGCAGTGCATGTGCATGTGAGACCTACCCCGCTTTTCACCCAGCAGCCAAAGCGTTCCCCCGGCCGGCCCTTCCTGGTGCGGGGCTTGAACGGCAGTGCATGTGCATGTGAGACCCACCCCGCTTTTCACCCAGCAGCCAAAGCGTTCCCCCGGCCGGCCCTTACCTGGTGCGGGGCTTGAACGGCAGTGCATGTGCATGTGAGACCCACCCCGCTTTTCACCCAGCAGCCAAAGCGTTCCCCCGGCCGGCCCTTACCTGGTGCGGGGCTTGAACGGCAGTGCATGTGCATGTGAGACCCACCCCGCTTTTCACCCAGCAGCCAAAGCGTTCCCCCGGCCGGCCCTTCCTGGTGCGGGGCTTGAACGGCAGTGCATGTGCATGTGAGACCTACCCCGCTTTTCACCCAGCAGCCAAAGCGTTCCCCCGGCCGGCCCTTACCTGGTGCGGGGCTTGAACGGCAGTGCATGTGCATGTGAGACCTACCCCGCTTTTCACCCAGCAGCCAAAGCGTTCCCCCGGCCGGCCCTTACCTGGTGCGGGGCTTGAACGGCAGTGCATGTGCATGTGAGACCTACCCCGCTTTTCACCCAGCAGCCAAAGCGTTCCCCCGGCCGGCCCTTACCTGGTGCGGGGCTTGAACGGCAGTGCATGTGCATGTGAGACCCACCCCGCTTTTCACCCAGCAGCCAAAGCGTTCCCCCGGCCGGCCCTTACCTGGTGCGGGGCTTGAACGGCAGTGCATGTGCATGCGAGACCTACCCCGCTTTTCACCCAGCAGCCAAAGCGTTCCCCCGGCCGGCCCTTACCTGGTGCGGGGCTTGAACGGCAGTGCATGTGCATGTGAGACCTACCCCGCTTTTCACCCAGCAGCCAAAGCGTTCCCCCGGCCGGCCCTTACCTGGTGCGGGGCTTGAACGGCAGTGCATGTGCATGTGAGACCTACCCCGCTTTTCACCCAGCAGCCAAAGCGTTCCCCCGGCCGGCCCTTACCTGGTGCGGGGCTTGAACGGCAGTGCATGTGCATGTGAGACCACCCCGCTTTTCACCCAGCAGCCAAAGCGTTCCCCCGGCCGGCCCTTACCTGGTGCGGGGCTTGAACGGCAGTGCATGTGCATGTGAGACCTACCCCGCTTTTCACCCAGCAGCCAAAGCGTTCCCCCGGCCGGCCCTTACCTGGTGCGGGGCTTGAACGGCAGTGCATGTGCATGTGAGACCTACCCCGCTTTTCACCCAGCAGCCAAAGCGTTCCCCCGGCCGGCCCTTACCTGGTGCGGGGCTTGAACGGCAGTGCATGTGCATGTGAGACCCACCCCGCTTTTCACCCAGCAGCCAAAGCGTTCCCCCGGCCGGCCCTTACCTGGTGCGGGGCTTGAACGGCAGTGCATGTGCATGCGAGACCTACCCCGCTTTTCACCCAGCAGCCAAAGCGTTCCCCCGGCCGGCCCTTACCTGGTGCGGGGCTTGAACGGCAGTGCATGTGCATGTGAGACCTACCCCGCTTTTCACCCAGCAGCCAAAGCGTTCCCCCGGCCGGCCCTTACCTGGTGCGGGGCTTGAACGGCAGTGCATGTGCATGTGAGACCCACCCCGCTTTTCACCCAGCAGCCAAAGCGTTCCCCCGGCCGGCCCTTACCTGGTGCGGGGCTTGAACGGCAGTGCATGTGCATGTGAGACCTACCCCGCTTTTCACCCAGCAGCCAAAGCGTTCCCCCGGCCGGCCCTTACCTGGTGCGGGGCTTGAACGGCAGTGCATGTGCATGTGAGACCCACCCCGCTTTTCACCCAGCAGCCAAAGCGTTCCCCCGGCCGGCCCTTCCTGGTGCGGGGCTTGAACGGCAGTGCATGTGCATGTGAGACCCACCCCGCTTTTCACCCAGCAGCCAAAGCGTTCCCCCGGCCGGCCCTTACCTGGTGCGGGGCTTGAACGGCAGTGCATGTGCATGTGAGACCCACCCCGCTTTTCACCCAGCAGCCAAAGCGTTCCCCCGGCCGGCCCTTACCTGGTGCGGGGCTTGAACGGCAGTGCATGTGCATGTGAGACCTACCCCGCTTTTCACCCAGCAGCCAAAGCGTTCCCCCGGCCGGCCCTTCCTGGTGCGGGGCTTGAACGGCAGTGCATGTGCATGTGAGACCTACCCCGCTTTTCACCCAGCAGCCAAAGCGTTCCCCCGGCCGGCCCTTACCTGGTGCGGGGCTTGAACGGCAGTGCATGTGCATGTGAGACCCACCCCGCTTTTCACCCAGCAGCCAAAGCGTTCCCCCGGCCGGCCCTTACCTGGTGCGGGGCTTGAACGGCAGTGCATGTGCATGTGAGACCTACCCCGCTTTTCACCCAGCAGCCAAAGCGTTCCCCCGGCCGGCCCTTACCTGGTGCGGGGCTTGAACGGCAGTGCATGTGCATGTGAGACCACCCCGCTTTTCACCCAGCAGCCAAAGCGTTCCCCCGGCCGGCCCTTACCTGGTGCGGGGCTTGAACGGCAGTGCATGTGCATGTGAGACCTACCCCGCTTTTCACCCAGCAGCCAAAGCGTTCCCCCGGCCGGCCCTTACCTGGTGCGGGGCTTGAACGGCAGTGCATGTGCATGTGAGACCTACCCCGCTTTTCACCCAGCAGCCAAAGCGTTCCCCCGGCCGGCCCTTACCTGGTGCGGGGCTTGAACGGCAGTGCATGTGCATGTGAGACCCACCCCGCTTTTCACCCAGCAGCCAAAGCGTTCCCCCGGCCGGCCCTTACCTGGTGCGGGGCTTGAACGGCAGTGCATGTGCATGTGAGACCCACCCCGCTTTTCACCCAGCAGCCAAAGCGTTCCCCCGGCCGGCCCTTACCTGGTGCGGGGCTTGAACGGCAGTGCATGTGCATGTGAGACCCACCCCGCTTTTCACCCAGCAGCCAAAGCGTTCCCCCGGCCGGCCCTTACCTGGTGCGGGGCTTGAACGGCAGTGCATGTGCATGTGAGACCTACCCCGCTTTTCACCCAGCAGCCAAAGCGTTCCCCCGGCCGGCCCTTCCTGGTGCGGGGCTTGAACGGCAGTGCATGTGCATGTGAGACCTACCCCGCTTTTCACCCAGCAGCCAAAGCGTTCCCCCGGCCGGCCCTTACCTGGTGCGGGGCTTGAACGGCAGTGCATGTGCATGTGAGACCTACCCCGCTTTTCACCCAGCAGCCAAAGCGTTCCCCCGGCCGGCCCTTACCTGGTGCGGGGCTTGAACGGCAGTGCATGTGCATGTGAGACCCACCCCGCTTTTCACCCAGCAGCCAAAGCGTTCCCCCGGCCGGCCCTTCCTGGTGCGGGGCTTGAACGGCAGTGCATGTGCATGTGAGACCCACCCCGCTTTTCACCCAGCAGCCAAAGCGTTCCCCCGGCCGGCCCTTACCTGGTGCGGGGCTTGAACGGCAGTGCATGTGCATGTGAGACCTACCCCGCTTTTCACCCAGCAGCCAAAGCGTTCCCCCGGCCGGCCCTTCCTGGTGCGGGGCTTGAACGGCAGTGCATGTGCATGTGAGACCTACCCCGCTTTTCACCCAGCAGCCAAAGCGTTCCCCCGGCCGGCCCTTACCTGGTGCGGGGCTTGAACGGCAGTGCATGTGCATGTGAGACCCACCCCGCTTTTCACCCAGCAGCCAAAGCGTTCCCCCGGCCGGCCCTTACCTGGTGCGGGGCTTGAACGGCAGTGCATGTGCATGTGAGACCCACCCCGCTTTTCACCCAGCAGCCAAAGCGTTCCCCCGGCCGGCCCTTACCTGGTGCGGGGCTTGAACGGCAGTGCATGTGCATGTGAGACCTACCCCGCTTTTCACCCAGCAGCCAAAGCGTTCCCCCGGCCGGCCCTTACCTGGTGCGGGGCTTGAACGGCAGTGCATGTGCATGTGAGACCCACCCCGCTTTTCACCCAGCAGCCAAAGCGTTCCCCCGGCCGGCCCTTCCTGGTGCGGGGCTTGAACGGCAGTGCATGTGCATGTGAGACCTACCCCGCTTTTCACCCAGCAGCCAAAGCGTTCCCCCGGCCGGCCCTTCCTGGTGCGGGGCTTGAACGGCAGTGCATGTGCATGTGAGACCTACCCCGCTTTTCACCCAGCAGCCAAAGCGTTCCCCCGGCCGGCCCTTCCTGGTGCGGGGCTTGAACGGCAGTGCATGTGCATGTGAGACCCACCCCGCTTTTCACCCAGCAGCCAAAGCGTTCCCCCGGCCGGCCCTTCCTGGTGCGGGGCTTGAACGGCAGTGCATGTGCATGTGAGACCTACCCCGCTTTTCACCCAGCAGCCAAAGCGTTCCCCCGGCCGGCCCTTACCTGGTGCGGGGCTTGAACGGCAGTGCATGTGCATGTGAGACCTACCCCGCTTTTCACCCAGCAGCCAAAGCGTTCCCCCGGCCGCCCTTACCTGGTGCGGGGCTTGAACGGCAGTGCATGTGCATGTGAGACCCACCCCGCTTTTCACCCAGCAGCCAAAGCGTTCCCCCGGCCGGCCCTTACCTGGTGCGGGGCTTGAACGGCAGTGCATGTGCATGTGAGACCCACCCCGCTTTTCACCCAGCAGCCAAAGCGTTCCCCCGGCCGGCCCTTACCTGGTGCGGGGCTTGAACGGCAGTGCATGTGCTTGCGAGACCTACCCCGCTTTTCACCCAGCAGCCAAAGCGTTCCCCGGCCTGCCCTTACCTGGTGCGGGGCTTGAACGGCAGTGCATGTGCATGTGAGACCCACCCCGCTTTTCACCCAGCAGCCAAAGCGTTCCCCCGGCCGGCCCTTCCTGGTGCGGGGCTTGAACGGCAGTGCATGTGCATGTGAGACCTACCCCGCTTTTCACCCAGCAGCCAAAGCGTTCCCCCGGCCGGCCCTTACCTGGTGCGGGGCTTGAACGGCAGTGCATGTGCATGTGAGACCTACCCCGCTTTTCACCCAGCAGCCAAAGCGTTCCCCCGGCCGGCCCTTCCCTGGTGCGGGGCTTGAACGGCAGTGCATGTGCATGTGAGACCTACCCCGCTTTTCACCCAGCAGCCAAAGCGTTCCCCCGGCCGGCCCTTACCTGGTGCGGGGCTTGAACGGCAGTGCATGTGCATGTGAGACCTACCCCGCTTTTCACCCAGCAGCCAAAGCGTTCCCCCGGCCGGGCCCTTACCTGGTGCGCGGCTTGCACGGCCAGTTGCATGTGCATGTGCGAGCCTACCCCGACTTTTCACCAGCAGCCAAAGCGTTCCCCCGCCGGGCCCTTTCCTTGTGCGCGGGGCTTGAACGGCAGTGCATGTTGCTTGCGAGACCCTTTACCCCGCTTTCACTCAGCAAGCCAAAGCGTTCCCCGGGCCGCCTGCCCTTCCTCGGTGCTGGGCTTGAACGGCAGTGCATGTGCATGTGCGACCCTACCCCGGCTATTCCACCCTGCAGCCAAGCGTTCCGCCGGGCCTGCCCTTACCTGTGCGCGGCTTGAACGCAGTTGCATGTGCTTGCGGAGGGACCTACCCCGGCTTTTTCACCCAGCAGCCAAAGCGTTCCCCCTGACGGCCCTTCACCTGGTGCGGGGTTTGAACGGCAGTGCATGCTGCATTGCTGAGACCCTACCCCGCTTTCACCCAGCCAGCCAACGCGTTCCCACAGGCCGGCCCTTCACTGGCTGCGGGGCTTGAACGGCAGTGCATTGGTGCTTAGCTGAGACCCATCCCCCGCTTTTCCACCCAGCCAGCCAAGCGTTCCCCCGGCCTGCCCTTCCCTGGTGCGGGGCTTGAACGGCAGTTGCATGTGGTGCGCAGATCCCTACCCCGCTTTTCACCCAGCAGCCAAAGCGTTCACCCGGCCGGCCCGTCCTGGTGCGTGGTGTGACTGAACTGACAGTGCAGTGTGCATTGCTGAGGACCCACCCCGCTTATTCAACCAGCAGGCCCAAAGCGTTCCCCGGCCGGGCCCTTCCCTGGTTTGGCGGGGCTGTGAACGGCAGTGCATGTGCTTGGCGAGATCCTAACCCGCTTTTTTCACCCAGCAGCCAACGCGTTCCCCCGGGCCTTGCCCTTTCACATGGTGCGGGGCTTGAACGGCAGTGCATGTGCATGGCGGACCTACCCCGCTTTTCAACCAGCAGCCAAGCGTTCCCCCGGCCCGGCCCTTTCCCCGTGGTGCGGGGCTGAACGGCAGTGCCTGTGCATTGCTGAGGACCCTACCCCGCTTTTCACCCAGCAAGCCCAAAGGCGTTCCCCCGGCCTGCCCTTACCTGGTGCGGGGCTTGAACGGGCAGCAGTGCATGTGACTGCTGAGGACCTAACCCCGCTTTTTCACCCAGCAGCCCAAAGCGTTCCCCGGCCGGCCCCTTCCCCTGGGTGCGGGCTTGAACGGCAGTGCATGTGCTTGCGAGACCCTACCCCCGCTTTTCACCCAGCAGCCAAAGGCGTTCCCCCGGCCTGCCTTTCACCTGGTGCGGGGCTTTGAACGGCAGTGCATGTGCATGTGCGACCTCACCCGCTTTTCATTACCCGGCAGCCAAAGCGTTCCACCGGCCTGGCCCTTCACCTGGTGCACGGGGGCTTTGATACGGCAGTGCATGATGCCATGTGCGACCCTACCCGCCTTTTCACCCAGCAAGCCAAAGCGTTCCCCCGCCGGCCCTTCCCTGGTGCGGGGCTTTGAACGGGCAGTGCATGTGCATTGCGAGACCTACCCCGCTTTTCACCCAGCCAGCCAAAGCGTTCCCCCGGCCTGCCCTTACCCTGGTGCGGGGCGTGACGGCAGTGCATGTGCTTGCGAGACCCACCCCGCTTTTCACCCAGCAGCCAAAGCGTTCCCCCCGGGCCTGGCCCTTCCCTGGTGCGGGGCTTGAACGGCAGTGCATGTGCTTGCGAGACCTACCCCGCTTTTCACCCTGCCAAGCCAAGGCGTTCTCCCCGGCCGGGCCTTACTGGTGCGGGGCGCTTGAACGGCAGTGCATGTGCTTGGAGACCCACCCCCGCTTTTCACCCAGCAGCCAACGCGTTCCCCCGGCCTGCCCTTCCCTGGTGCGGGCTGAACGGCAGTGCATGTGCATGTCGAGACCCTACCCGCTTTTCACCCAGCAGCCAAAGCGTTCCCCGGCCGGCCCTTACCTGGTGCGGGGCTGAACGGCAGTGAATGTGCATTGTCGAGACCCACCCCGCTTTTCACCAGCAGCCAAAGCGTTCCCCGGCCGGCCATTACTGGTGCGGGCTTTGAACGGCAGTGCATGTGCATGTGAGGACCCCACCCGCTTTTCACCAGCAGCCAAAGCGTTCCCCCGGCCGGCCCTTCCCTGGGCGGCCGGCTTGAACGGCAGTGCATGTGCTTGCGAGACCTACCCCGCTTTTCACCCAGCAGCCAAAGCGTTCCCCCGGCCGGCCCTTCCTGGTGCGGGGCTTGAACGGCAGTGCATGTGCATGTGAGACCCACCCGCTTTTCACCCAGCAGCCAAAGCGTTCCCCGGCCGGCCCTTCTGGTGCGGGGCTTGAACGGCAGTCAGTGCATGTGCTTGTGAGACCTACCCGCTTTTCACCCAGCAGCCAAAGCGTTCCCCCGGCCGGCCCTTACCTGGTGCGGGGCTTGAACGGCAGTGCATGTGCGTGAGACCTACCCCGCTTTTCACCCAGCAGCCAAAGCGTTCCCCGGCCGGCCTTACCTGGTGCGGGGCTTGAACGGCAGTGCATGTGCTTGCGAGACTACCCGCTTTTCACCCAGCAGCCAAAGCGTTCCCCGGCCGGCCCTTCCTGGTGCGGGGCTTGAACGGCAGTGCATGTGCTTGTGAGACCCCCCCGCTTTTCACCCAGCAGCCAAAGCGTTCCCCGGCGGCCTACCTGGCGCGGGGCCCGGGCTTGTGAACGGCAGTGCATGTGCATGCGAGACCTACCCCGCTTTTCACCCAGCAGCCAAAGCGTTCCCCCGGCCGGCCCTTCCTGGTGCGGGCTTGAACGGCAGTGCATGTGCTTGCGAGACCCCCCCGCTTTTCACCCAGCAGCCAAAGCGTTCCCCGGCCGGCCCTTACCTGGTGCGGGGCTTGAACGGCAGTGCATGTGCATGTGAGACCCACCCCGCTTTTCACCCAGCAGCCAAAGCGTTCCCCCGGCCGGCCCTTACTGGTGCGGGGCTTGAACGGCAGTGCATGTGCATGTGAGACCTACCCCGCTTTCACCCAGCAGCCAAAGCGTTCCCCGGCCGGCCCTTACCTGGTGCGGGGCTTGAACGGCAGTGCATGTGCATGTGAGACCTACCCCGCTTTTCACCCAGCAGCCAAAGCGTTCCCCGGCCGGCCCTTACCTGGCGCGGGGCTTGAACGGCAGGTGCATGTGCTTGCGAGACCTACCCCGCTTTTCACCCAGCAGCCAAAGCGTTCCCCCGGCCGGCCCTTACCTGGTGCGGGGCTTTGAACGGCAGTGCATGTGCATGTGGAGACCCACCCCGCTTTTCACACAGCAGCCAAAAGCGTTCCCCCGGCCGGCCCTTACCTGTTGCGGGGCTTGAACGGCAGTGCATGTGCATGTGAAGACACTACCCGGCTTTTCACTCGCAGGCCTCCAAAGCGTTCCCCGCTGGCCGGCCCCCTTACCTGGTGCGGGGCCTTGAACGGCAGTTGCATTGTGCTTGCGAGCCCCACCCCGGCTTTCCACCCAGCAGCCAAAGCGTTCCCCCGGCGGCCCTTCACTGGTGCGGGGCTTTGAACGGCAGTGCATGTGCTTGCGAGACCACCCCGTTTCACCCAGCAGCCAAAGCGTTCCCCGGCCGGCCCTTCCCTGGTGCGGGGCTTGAACGGCAGTGCATGTGCTTGTGAGACCTACCCGCTTTTCACCCAGCAGCCAAAGCGTTCCCCGGCCGGCCCTTCCTGGTGCGGGGCTTGAACGGCAGTGCATGTGCATGTGAGACCCACCCCGCTTTCACCCAGCAGCCAAAGCGTTCCCCGGCCGGCCCTACCTGGTGCGGGGCTTGAACGGCAGTGCATGTGCATGTACCACCCGCTTTTCACCCAGCAGCCAAAGCGTTCCCCCGGCCGCCCTTACTGGTGCGGGGCTTGAACGGCAGTGCATGTGCTTGCGAGACCACCCCGCTTTCACCCAGCAGCCAAAGCGTTCCCCGGCCGGCCTTACCTGGTGGCGGGCTTGAACGGCAGTGCATGTGCATGTGAGACCCACCCCGCTTTTCACCCAGCAGCCAAAGCGTTCCCCGGCGGCCCTTACCTGGTGCGGGGCTTGAACGGCAGTGCATGTGCTTGCGAGACCTACCCCGCTTTACACCAGCAGCCAAAGCGTTCCCCCGGCCTGGCCCTTCTGGTGCGGGGCTTGAACGGCAGTGCATGTGCATGTGAGACCCACCCCGCTTTCACCCAGCAGCCAAAGCGTTCCCC
>JAEHOC010000241.1:0-32566 GCA_016834605.1 Chlamydomonas incerta | reverse complement strand
GCTCTGGCTGCCGGGCGAAATGCGGGGTAGGGCTCGCATGCACACGCACTGCCGTTCATGCCCCGCGCCAGGAAAGGGGCAGGCCGGGGTATCGCTCTGGCTGCCGGGGCGAAATGCGGGGTAGGGCTCGCAGGCACACGCACTGCCGTTCAAGTGCCGCGCCAGGAAAGGGCAGGCCGGGGTATCGCTCTGGCTGCCGGGCGAAATGCGGGTAGGGTCGATTCACACGCACTGCCGTTCACGCCACGCCCAGGAAAGGGCAGGCCGGGGAAACGCTCTGGCTGCCGGGCGAAATGCGGGGTAGGGCTCGCATGCACACGCACTGCCGTTCAAGTGCCGCGCCAGGAAAGGGCAGGAGGTGGGAACGCTCTGGCTGCCGGGCGAAATGCGGGGTAGGGCTCGCATGCACACGCACTGCCGTTCACGTCCCGCGCCAGGAAAGGGCAGGCCGGGGTATCGCTCTGGCTTGCCGGGCGGAATGCGGGGTAGGGCTCGCATGCACACGCACTGCCGTTCACGCCCGCACCAGGAAAGGGCAGGCCGGGGGAAAGCTCTGGCTGCCGGGCGAAATGCGGGGTACGGGCTCGCATGCACACGCACTGCCGTTCAAGTGCCGCGCCAGGAAAGGGCAGGCCGGGGTATCGCTCTGGCTGCTGGCGAAATGCGGGTGTAGGGCTCGCGTGCACACGCACTGCCGTTCAAGTGCCGCGCCAGGAAAGGGCAGGCCGGGGTATCGCTCTGGCTGCCGGGCTAAATGCGGGGTAGGGCTCGCGTGCTCACGCACTGCCGTTCAAGTGCCGCGCCAGGAAAGGGCAGGCCGGGGGAACGCTCTGGCTGCCGGGCGAAATCCGGGGTAGGGCTCGCGTGCACACGCACTGCCGTTCAAGGGCCGCGCCAGGAAAGGGCAGGCCGGGGTATCGCTCTGGCTGCCGGGCGAAATGCGGGGTAGGGCTCGCATGCACACGCACTCTGCCGTTCACTGCACGCGCCAGGAAAGGGCAGGCCGCGGGAACGCTCTGGCTGCCGGGCGAATCGGGGTAGGGCTCGCATGCACACGCACTGCCGTTCACGGGCCCCGCGCCAGGAAAGGGCAGGCCGGGGTAATCGCTCTGGCTGCCGGGCGGAAATGCGGGGTAGGGGCTCGCAGTGCTCACGCACTGCCGTTCAAGTGCCGCGCCAGGAAAAGGGCAGGCCGGGGTAACGCTCTGGCTGCCGGGCGAGAATGCGGGGTAGGGCTCGCATGCACACGCACTGCCGTTCAAGTGCCCGCGCCAGGAAAGGGCAGGCCGGGGTAAAGCTCTGGCTGCCGGGCGAAATGCGGGGTATGGCTCGCAGTGCACACGCACTGCCGTTCAAGTTGCCCCGCACCAGGAAAGGGCAGGCGGGGGAACGCTCTGGCTGCCGGGCGAAATGCGGGGTAGGGCTCGCATGCACACGCACTGCCGTTCAAGGGCCGCGCCAGGAAAGGGCAGGCCGGGTAATCGCTCTGGCTGCCGGGCGAAATGCGGGGTAGGGCTCGCAGTGCACACGCACTGCCGTTCACGCCCCGCACCAGGAAAGGGCAGGCCGGGGGAACGCTCTGGCTGCCGGGCGAAATCCGGGGTAGGGCTCGCGTGCACACGCACTGCCGTTCAAGTGCCGCGCCAGGAAAGGGCAGGCCGGGGGAACGCTCTGGCTGCCGGGCGAAATGCGGGGTAGGGCTCGCATGCACACGCACTGCCGTTCAAGTGCCGCGCCAGGAAAGGGCAGGCCGGGGGAACGCTCTGGCTGCCGGGCGAAATGCGGGGTAGGGCTCGCATGCACACGCACTGCCGTTCACGTCCCGCGCCAGGAAAGGGCAGGCCGGGGTATCGCTCTGGCTGCTGGGCGAAATGCGGGGTAGGGCTCGCGTGCACACGCACTGCCGTTCAAGTGCCGCGCCAGGAAAGGGCAGGCCGGGGTATCGCTCTGGCTGCCGGGCTAAATGCGGGGTAGGGCTCGCGTTGCTCACGCACTGCCGTTTCAAGTGCCCGCGCCAGGAAAGGGCAGGCCGGGGGAAACGCTCTGGCTGCCGGGCGAGATGCGGGGTAGGGCTCGCATGCACACGCACTGCCGTTCAAGTGCAGCACCAGGAAGGGCAGGCCGGGGTATCGCTCTGGCTGCCGGCGAAATGCGGGGTAGGGCTCGCATGCACACGCACTGCCGTTCATGCCCCGCACCAGGAAAGGGCAGGCCGGGGGAACGCTCTGGCTGCCGGGCGAAATGCGGGGTAGGGCTCGCATTCACACGCACTGCCGTTCAAGTACCGCGCCAGGAAAGGGCAGGCCGCGGGAACGCTCTGGCTGCCTGGCGAAATGCGGGGTACGGCTCGCGTGCACACGCACTGCCGTTCATGCCCCGCGCCAGAAAAGAGCAGGCCGGGGTATCGCTCTGGCTGCCGGGCTAAATGCGGGGTAGGGCCAAGTGCCGCGCCAGGAAAGGGCAGGCCGGGGGAACGCTCTGGCTGCCGGGCGAAATGCGGGGGTAGGGCTCGCGTGCACACGCACTGCCGTTCACGCCCCGCTCCAGGAAAGGGGCAGGCCGGGGGAAAGCTCTGGCTGCCGGGCGAAATGCGGGGTAGGGCTCGCATTCACAAGCACTGCCGTTCAAGTGCCGCGCCAGGAAAAGGGCAGGCCGGGGTATCGCTCTGGCTGCCGGGCGAAATGCGGGGTAGGGCTCGCATGCACACGCACTGCCGTTCAAGTGCCGCGCCAGGAAAGGGCAGGCCGGGGTATCGCTCTGGCTGCCGGGCTAAATGCGGGGTAGGGCCAAGTGCCGCGCCAGGAAATGGCAGGCCGGGGTATCGCTCTGGCTGCCGGGCGAAATGCGGGGTAGGGCTCGCATGCACACGAACTGCCGTTCATGCCCCGCACCAGGAAAGGGCAGGCCGGGGTATCGCTCTGGCTGCCGAGCGAAATGCGGGGTAGGGCTCGCATGCACACGCACTGCCGTTCACGCCCCGCACCAGGAAAGGGCAGGCCGGGGTATCGCTCTGGCTGCCGGGCGAAATGCGGGGTAGGGCTCGCATTAACACGCACTGCCGTTCAAGTGCCGCGCCAGGAAAGGGCAGGCCGCGGGAACGCTCTGGCTGCCGGGCGAAATGCGGGGTAGGGATCGCATGCACACGCACTGCCGTTCAAGTGCAGCACCAGGAAAGGGCAGGCCGGGGGAACGCTCCTGGATGTCGGGCGAAATGCGGGGTAGGGCTCGCATGCACACGCACTGCCGTTCAAGTGCCGCGCCAGAAAAGGGCAGGCCGGGGTATCGCTCTGGCTGCCGGGCTAAATGCGGGGTAGGGCCAAGTGCCGCGCCAGGAAAGGGCAGGCCGGGGGAACGCTCTGGCTGCCGGGCGAAATGCGGGGTAGGGCTCGCGTGCACACGCACTGCCGTTCACGCCCCGCTCCAGGAAAGGGCAGGCCGGGGGAAAGCTCTGGCTGCCGGGCGAAATGCGGGGTAGGGCTCGCATTCACAAGAACTGCCGTTCAAGTGCCGCGCCAGGAAAGGGCAGGCCGGGGTATCGCTCTGGCTGCCGGGCGAAATGCGGGGTAGGGCTCGCATGCACACGCACTGCCGTTCAAGTGCCGCGCCAGGAAAGGGCAGGCCGGGGTATCGCTCTGGCTGCCGGGCTAAATGCGGGGTAGGGCCAAGTGCCGCGCCAGGAAAGGGCAGGCCGGGGTATCGCTCTGGCTGCCGGGCGAAATGCGGGGTAGGGCTCGCATGCACACGAACTGCCGTTTACGCCCCGCACCAGGAAAGGGCAGGCCGGGGGAACGCTCTGGCTGCCGAGCGAAATGCGGGGTAGGGCTCGCATGCACACGCACTGCCGTTCACGCCCCGCACCAGGAAAGGGCAGGCCGGGGTATCGCTCTGGCTGCCGGGCGAAATGTGGGGTAGGGCTCGCATTAACACGCACTGCCGTTCAAGTGCCGCGCCAGGAAAGGGCAGGCCGCGGGAACGCTCTGGCTGCCGGGCGAAATGCGGGGTAGGGATCGCATGCACACGCACTGCCGTTCAAGTGCAGCACCAGGAAAGGGCAGGCCGGGGGAACGCTCTGGATGTCGGGCGAAATGCGGGGTAGGGCTCGCATGCACACGCACTGCCGTTCAAGTGCCGCACCAGGAAAGGGCAGGCCGGGGGAAATCTCTGGCTGCCGGGCGAAATGCGGGGTAGGGCTCGCATTCGCACGCACTGCCGTTCAAGTGCCGCGCCAGGAAAGGGCAGGCCGGGGTATCGCTCTGGCTGCCGGGCGAAATGCGGGGTAGGGCTCGCGTGCACACGCACTGCCGTTCAAGTGCCGCGCCAGGAAAGGGCAGGCCGGGGGAACGCTCTGGCTGCCGGGCGAAATACGGGGTAGGGCTCGCATGCACACGCACTGCCGTTCACGTCCCGCGCCAGGAAAGGGCAGGCCGGGGTATCGCTCTGGCTGCCGGGCGGAATGCGGGGTAGGGCTCGCATGCACACGCACTGCCGTTCACGCCCCGCACCAGGAAAGGGCAGGCCGGGGTATCGCTCTGGCTGCCGGGCGAAATGCGGGGTAGGGCTCGCATGCACACGCACTGCCGTTCAAGTGCCGCGCCAGGAAAGGGCAGGCCGGGGTATCGCTCTGGCTGCCGGGCGAAATGCGGGGTAGGGCTCGCATTCACACGCACTGCCGTTCACGCCCCGCACCAGGAAAGGGCAGGCCGGGGTATCGCTCTGGCTGCCGGGCGAAATGCGGGGTAGGGCTCGCATTAACACGCACTGCCGTTCAAGTGCCGCGCCAGGAAAGGGCAGGCCGCGGGAACGCTCTGGCTGCCGGGCGAAATGCGGGGTAGGGATCGCATGCACACGCACTGCCGTTCAAGTGCAGCACCAGGAAAGGGCAGGCCGGGGGAACGCTCTGGATGTCGGGCGAAATGCGGGGTAGGGCTCGCATGCACACGCACTGCCGTTCAAGTGCCGCACCAGGAAAGGGCAGGCCGGGGGAAATCTCTGGCTGCCGGGCGAAATGCGGGGTAGGGCTCGCATTCGCACGCACTGCCGTTCAAGTGCCGCGCCAGGAAAGGGCAGGCCGGGGTATCGCTCTGGCTGCCGGGCGAAATGCGGGGTAGGGCTCGCGTGCACACGCACTGCCGTTCAAGTGCCGCGCCAGGAAAGGGCAGGCCGGGGGAACGCTCTGGCTGCCGGGCGAAATGCGGGGTAGGGCTCGCATGCACACGCACTGCCGTTCACGTCCCGCGCCAGGAAAGGGCAGGCCGGGGTATCGCTCTGGCTGCCGGGCGGAATGCGGGGTAGGGCTCGCATGCACACGCACTGCCGTTCACGCCCCGCACCAGGAAAGGGCAGGCCGGGGTATCGCTCTGGCTGCCGGGCGAAATGCGGGGTAGGGCTCGCATGCACACGCACTGCCGTTCAAGTGCCGCGCCAGGAAAGGGCAGGCCGGGGTATCGCTCTGGCTGCCGGGCGAAATGCGGGGTAGGGCTCGCATTCACACGCACTGCCGTTCACGCCCCGCACCAGGAAAGGGCAGGCCGGGGTATCGCTCTGGCTGCCGGGCGAAATGCGGGGTAGGGCTCGCATGCACACGCACTGCCGTTCAAGTGCCGCGCCAGGAAAGGGCAGGCCGGGGTATCGCTCTGGCTGCCGGGCGAATTGCGGGACAGGGCTCGCATGCACACGCACTGCCGTTCAAGTGCCGCGCCAGGAAAGGGCAGGCCGGGGTATCGCTCTGGCTGCCGGGCGAAATGCGGGGTAGGGCTCGCGTGCACACGCACTGCCGTTCACGCCCCGCTCCAGGAAAGGGCAGGCCGGGGTATCGCTCTAGCTGCCGGGCGAAATGCGGGGTAGGGCTCGCATGCACACGCACTGCCGTTCAAATGCCGCGCCAGGAAAGGGCAGGCCGGGGTATCGCTCTGGCTGCCGGGCGAAATGCGGGGTAGGGCTCGCATGCACACGCACTGCCGTTCATGCCCCGCACCAGGAAAGGGCAGGCCGGGGTATCGCTCTGGCTGCCGGGCGAAATGCGGGGTAGGGCTCGCATTCACACGCACTGCCGTTCAAGTGCCGCGCCAGGAAAGGGTAGGCCGGGGGAACGCTCTGGCTGCCGGGAGAAATGCGGGGTAGGGCTCGCATGCACACGCACTGCCGTTCAAGGGCCGCGCCAGGAAAGGGCAGGCCGGGGTATCGCTCTGGCTGCCGGGCGAAATGCGGGGTAGGGCTCGCATTCACACGCACTGCCGTTCAAGTGCCGCGCCAGGAAAGGGCAGGCCGGGGGAACGCTCTGGCTGCCGGGAGAAATGCGGGGTAGGGCTCGCATGCACACGCACTGCCGTTCAAGGGCCGCGCCAGGAAAGGGCAGGCCGGGGTATCGCTCTGGCTGCCGGGCGGAATGCGGGGTAGGGCTCGCATGCACACGCACTGCCGTTCACGCCCCGCACCAGGAAAGGGCAGGCCGGGGGAAAGCTCTGGCTGCCGGGCGAAATGCGGGATAGGGCTCGCATGCACACGCACTGCCGTTCAAGTGCCGCGCCAGGAAAGGGCAGGCCGGGGTATCGCTCTGGCTGCCGGGCGAAATGCGGGGTAGGGCCAAGTGCCGCGCCAGGAAAGGGCAGGCCGGGGTATCGCTCTGGCTGCCGGGCGAAATGCGGGGTAGGGCTCGCATTCACACGCACTGCCGTTCACGCCCCGCACCAGGAAAGGGCAGGCCGGGGTATCGCTCTGGCTGCCGGGCGAAATGCGGGGTAGGGCTCGCATGCACACGCACTGCCGTTCAAGTGCCGCGCCAGGAAAGGGCAGGCCGGGGTATCGCTCTGGCTGCCGGGCGAATTGCGGGACAGGGCTCGCATGCACACGCACTGCCGTTCAAGTGCCGCGCCAGGAAAGGGCAGGCCGGGGTATCGCTCTGGCTGCCGGGCGAAATCCGGGGTAGGGCTCGCGTGCTCACGCACTGCCGTTCAAGTGCCGCGCCAGGAAAGGGCAGGCCGGGGTATCGCTCTGGCTGCCGGGCGAAATGCGGGGTAGGGCTCGCGTGCACACGCACTGCCGTTCACGCCCCGCTCCAGGAAAGGGCAGGCCGGGGTATCGCTCTAGCTGCCGGGCGAAATGCGGGGTAGGGCTCGCATGCACACGCACTGCCGTTCATGCCCCGCACCAGGAAAGGGCAGGCCGGGGTATCGCTCTGGCTGCCGGGCGAAATGCGGGGTAGGGCTCGCATGCACACGCACTGCCGTTCAAGTGCCGCGCCAGGAAAGGGCAGGCCGGGGTATCGCTCTGGCTGCCGGGCGAAATCCGGGGTAGGGCTCGCGTGCTCACGCACTGCCGTTCAAGTGCCGCGCCAGGAAAGGGCAGGCCGGGGTATCGCTCTGGCTGCCGGGCGAAATGCGGGGTAGGGCTCGCGTGCACACGCACTGCCGTTCACGCCCCGCTCCAGGAAAGGGCAGGCCGGGGTATCGCTCTAGCTGCCGGGCGAAATGCGGGGTAGGGCTCGCATGCACACGCACTGCCGTTCAAATGCCGCGCCAGGAAAGGGCAGGCCGGGGTATCGCTCTGGCTGCCGGGCGAAATGCGGGGTAGGGCTCGCATGCACACGCACTGCCGTTCATGCCCCGCACCAGGAAAGGGCAGGCCGGGGTATCGCTCTGGCTGCCGGGCGAAATGCGGGGTAGGGCTCGCATTCACACGCACTGCCGTTCAAGTGCCGCGCCAGGAAAGGGTAGGCCGGGGGAACGCTCTGGATGTCGGGCGAAATGCGGGGTAGGGCTCGCATGCACACGCACTGCCGTTCAAGGGCCGCGCCAGGAAAGGGCAGGCCGGGGGAACGCTCTGGCTGCCGGGCGAAATCCGGGGTAGGGCTCGCATTCACACGCACTGCCGTTCAAGTGCCGCGCCAGGAAAGTGCACGCTGTCCCCACCAAAGCGTCTGGTCACTCCGAGCCCGCGGAGTCGGCGCGTGGGCTGCCCACTCGCCGGGGGGCCCGGCATGGGGTGCCGCGGGGCGTCGCACTGGTCGCCCCTGCCCACTCCCCAGCGTGCCCGTCCGCGAGCCCAGTGGGCCCCGCGCGTCACTCTCGCAGGTGCTCGCTGCCCAGTCCACCAAGGTGAGTTTGAGGAGCTGGTTATTAGGCTATCCGCTAGACACGTGAGACGTTTCTTCACAGAACCTCGTCACTGCTCTGGCGACTGCCGTGTGTCGCCACGGCATGGTGCTGCGTTTCATGAACCTGTTTGGCGGAGAACAACATGCCTACTCAACACTAGCGGCGGCGTCGCTGCTGGAGGCGGGCACCGCCGTGCAGTTCTGGTGGTACGACATAGCCTGCAGGTAAGCAGAGCGTTACACAGGTAGCTTATTGTGGGCGGGCACACATACCACACTGACCATGACGTGCAGATGGGGCAAATCGTACAGCAAGTTGCTGGAGCGCCAGCCGCCTGCTGTCCAGCAGCTGGGCAGTGGCATGAAGGCCCTGGTGCCTCCGTGGCATCGGTATGCGCACAGGTGAGTATTAAGATGTGCACTAAGATGCGTCATGTGCCGGTGATACTAACCGCCAACCGGCCTGCTTTGCAGCTACGCGTGCCAGAAGGCCTTTGGGCATCAGAGCGTACCGGCTGTTGGGTGCGGCACGGGTGAGCCTGCCGAAATCCTGAACAGCGTGGTGGGCCCACATGGCAGCATCACGCAGTATATGCACCCAGCGACGCGGGAGGCGCACCTGGAGCGCGTTGCTCGCCTCTACAGCGGGGATGTAGTTAAGGGGCTGCCTGACCGCATGTGGCGGATGTGGCTGCGTGCATCAGCATCGCAGGGAGTTGCCCGGACGCGCATCCAGCGCTTGGTGCCAGTTGTCGCGCGGCAACTTGGGAAGTCCGACGCAGAGGTGAGACTTGGTTATGTGCTTGCACGATCACAGCCCTGCTTAGTTAGGGCATGCTTTTGCAGGTGCATGTTGGCATGCAGCGGCGCATGGCAGCCCAACCGTCCGCAGCACCACACGCAGCCGCAGCCCCCGTGGTTGCACCGGAGGCCGAGTACGTGCGTTGTCGCCTCGCACTGGAAAAGCTTTTGCGGGAGGACACAGTAGATGCAAGTGGCGACGCGGTGCGCCTAGGCCTGCTTTTTCCGGGCGCTGATGCTGTCCCGGTGCGACAGCGCCCCGCACTTATCCGCACAATCAGGGACCAAGTGCAGGAGCTGGAGCGTGCGCACGGCTTGGAGCCGAGCCAGTGGATTCCGGGCTCGGACGCTTGGCGTGCCGCCCTTGGCAGGCTAGCGAGACACGAGATCAAGAAGCTGATCACCGAGGTGGAGGTGAGCACGGAAAGGAGCAAGGGGTAGGACAGCAACGGTAGTCGGGTTCCCGTACATTCTAACATGCCATACCTGTACCTGTGCAGGACGCTGTGGCGGACTGGCACGGGCTGGAGCATGTAGTCAAGCACCTAAGCCGCCGCCGCAAGCAGCAGTTGGTGGCACGCCGGGAGAAGCAACGTGCGCGGGAGCGGGTGCAACGGGTGTGGGAGCAGCTCCTAGCATGGCGGGCGGTACCAGGCTCAGTTTCCGAGGCCCTTGGGGAGCGGCTGGATGGTTGTGCGCTTGAGAATGTGCTCAACCACAAGTACCCGTGGGGCGACGCCGCGCAGCAGAGTACGGGCGCCGTGCGGCTTGAGGCGTCGTTGTTTCGTGCATGGCAGGAGAATGCGCGATGCGAGGAGGAGCTAGGGCTGATAGGTGTAGAGGTGGTGCGTGCACTAGCTTACTACAATTGGCGGGTGGGGCTTCTGGCAGCAGCAAAGATCGGACTCGCCCCAGCAAGCAGCCGATTGTGCCTGCTGTCCCTACACGAGCGCCGCAACCGTCAAATGCTGTCACTGTTTCAATCCCTTCAACAGCGCATCCACGTGGAGGAGGGCAAGGCCAGCGGTTCTTAACTTGCTTGCTGCGGTGATGGATTGGTTGAGAGGCCTGGCCGTGTGAGAGGATAACTTGTATCATTGACAGGGGGACAAGGGGCAGGGAGCACCGTGTTAACGTGCTTGCTGCGGTGTGGGACTGGTGGCAGGCTAGATAGGCTGACTGAGTGCACGAATGACTTGCATCGCTGACGGCAAGACTGCCAAGACAGAGGCTGGGAGCACCGTGCTAATGTGCTTGCTGCGGTGATGGATTGGTTGAGAGGCGTGACGGTGTGACCGTGTGAGAGAATAATTTGCATAGCTGACGGAAGGGCAAGGGACAGGGAGCACGGACTGGCACGGTGGCGCCGGACATTCGGACATGTGACATGTCGCACACGCCCGTCCCAAACGTTTGTCCCTGCGCGCCGCCAGCTGCATATACATAATAGATACACTCAGACTAGTGCCAGGAGCGAGTTTCATGCGATTCGGCGGACCTAAAAATTCTGGACCCCCGCTCGGACCGGGCTCAAAAGCCGGGCTCAAAAGCCTGGAGCCCCCGCCGAAGCGCAACCGGGTTTGGGCCAAGTACGCCGTTTGCCTCCAAACCTCGCTATAATATTACTTACACCACATAAAGGCAGGAACGCTACCTCAGTCAACCAGATTGCACAGTATGAAGTTCCCTGCTTCACATGTCTAGGCATGTCGCTCCGTCATGTCTCGCCAGTCAAGTCGCCAGTGCACTCCGTTGAAACTTTGCAATCCGTCCGACTACTTATCTAGCTACCGTAATGCAGCCCGTTCATAGAATCCCAACTGTCTGCGCGCGTCTCAGCAGCAGCACCACTGGACAGCACCGCTGCTGCCGTCAGGCCAGGTCCAGCACCCGGCGCGTCCCCCAAGCCATGCAGCTGCAGGCCCGCCGCGGAGCCTAGCGCATGCAGGTCGCCGCCACCACTGCTTGCGAAGCTGGACAGCTGGGCCACCAAGCCGTGCCCAGCGGCGCCGCCCCACGCGCCCTCACATGCACCGTCGTAGCGGCGGCCGCCAGGCAAAGCTGTCCCGGCCTGCCCTGCGGCAATGGTTGCAGCTGTTGTGCTGTGTCCACCAGGGACACGCCACATGTTGCTGCCCCATGTGGGCCCCGGCCAGGCGTTGCTTGCGCTATGGTGTTGCTGCAACACGGCCAGCAACTAAATTGGTGTCGCTGCCCCCCGCGCGGCAAGTGCCGCGACAGCCGGCGGCGCGTCTGGTGCTGCAGCAGTCGGCGCGGGGGCTGCCGCCGCAACCGCTGCTGCCGCTGCCCCCCGCGCGGCAAGTGCCGCGACAGCCGGCGGCGCGTCTGGTGCCGCAGCAGCCGGCGCGGGGGCTGCCGCCGCAACTGGCGCAGCTGCCGCCACTGGCGAGGCCATTGCTGCTGCTGCCGCCACCGCTTGGCAGCTGCTGCAGCGCCAGCCTTCATCTTCGTCCGGCAATTCATCATCCGACAGGCCGTCGCACCGGCTGTGAAAGCAGTAATCACAGCCGTCGCAGAACAGCACGTCGCAGAACAGCATGTCCCCCGTCTCAAAGGGCACGACCACGCCACACACCACGCACGGCTCATCATCGCGCTCATGGAGTGCACCTGTAGTTGCAATTCGCAACATAGACATATATGCTGTGTTTGGTGAACGTGCACGTGTCCAGGAGGATCAAGTCACCGCCCGAAACGTGTTCGGATGCAAATTGTTCCCACCGCACAACAGTAATAAGACATCCCTGAAAGACCGAAAAAGATCAGGCCGTGCTCGCGAGCCGACCAAAATGAGGGTGTGAGGGCATGGGGTGTCCCCGTGGCGAGGGGATGGTGGGTGTCGGCGAGCGGCGCGCGTGCCTCAGCGATCACGGCGGTTGGCCCGC
Organism: Chlamydomonas incerta; assembly: GCA_016834605.1. NCBI lineage: Eukaryota > Viridiplantae > Chlorophyta > Chlorophyceae > Chlamydomonadales > Chlamydomonadaceae > Chlamydomonas > Chlamydomonas incerta. The sequence goes on along the minus strand of JAEHOC010000241.1, from coordinate 20,767 downwards.
GCGAGGCCACACAGAATTCGATAATTATACTGTGCTACACATGTATTGTTTATGCTTGTGAAAATTGGGCGCGCTTGTGGGTGCGCTTGCCGCGTGCAAGCGTTGCTAGCGTTGCTGCGTTGCACGGCGCCGTGTCGAAGTCAGTGGTCGAAAGTTTCGTAGCAGCAGCCCCTGGCGGGCGGCGTTGCCGTAGAACTTTCGAAGCAGTGTATGGGGCGGGCCTACCGTCAGTATAAAAGGCCGACCCTTTCCGGCGGTTAGCAGACCCAGAGCCACGCCGCGCCTGCACGACGGCGAACACTTGGTTGACTGGTGAACATTCCAATACTTTCCAACTCGTATTGCTTGCACTTGGCTGCCCGAAATCGGCCTGACGGGCCTCTGGCCCTTGTAATCTAAGTGTTGATGAACCTGCCTGCACTCCCTTGCCCGTTCTAGTTGGGCCCCCCCTTTCCTGCGCTGTGTGCGCCCCCACGGCAGCTGGACAGCCGTCTGCAACAGGGCAGCTCTGAGCCTAAGACCCTGCAGGAACCAGCCCACCGGACCAAGAGCAGTCCGCGCCCGTGCAGCTGCAACCACGTCAGCTGCCATCTAGTGCCCGCTCCCAGCACGGCGAGCGAAGACAGCAGTGAGCGAGCCAAGTGCCCCCGCTGGCTGTGTGTGTGTGCCCCGATTCGGCACCACCTTTCTCCCTGTCCCGCTTTCCTCTGGCGTGGCCTTCTCTTACCACGCAGTTCAGCCCGTTCACGGAATACTTCCGCTGTAAGACGCATCTCGATTTAGTTAGTTGACACGCTTCCGCACCCTTTCAGTATCCAGCGCATTCCCATCTACGGTATCGAGCCAGACTTTCTGACGTACAGCGCACGCTCTGTCCCCATACAAACGTGTGCAGCAAGCTCTCATACGATCCTTGGGCCGCTCATCTGACGCTGGAAACGCAAACATTTATGGGGTTTGGACGCGTTCCGCGCGGGTGACGCGAGTGGGCTGCACACACGCGTGCAACTTTGCACCTGGAACACCCAGGCACACCCACCTGTGGCACGCAAGCCCTCGGTGTCGCTCTCGTTGTCCGAGCCGCCGTCATTGTCGCCAGAGCTGTGGTCATCTGCAAGGGACGAGTGAGCAAGCGGTTGCAGCGGTTGGCACTGACCGAACACCGTGTACGCACCTTCCACCTCGCTGTCCTCCGAATGGGAATGAGTGCCCGCGCTGTCCGCCTGTTGGCTGCTGCTCGCACTGTCACTGTCCTGAGCCGCCGGCGTCTCATCACCACGTCTGCTGCGTTTCCGCTGCCCGCCGTGCTTCCGCTTCCGTTGCTGCCGGCCACCGCCGCCACCACTCCGCCTGCCGCCACCACCTGCTGGCGGGACATCACATACGTGTCATGCAAAACGCACGTGGCAGATCATGCTCCCGCCTCTCAGCCTGATAGCCTCACCTTTCTGGCGCAGACCAGCCCGCATGAGTACGCTGTCCACAATTTTCGACGGGAACCCCAGTTCCTCGGCCACGCTCGCCACTGCCGCCGTGTCATCAATGTTCTGCTGTTTTTGCCACGCGAAAGCATCACGTATAGCCTCCTCCTGAAATGCTCAAATGCAGCATGAGCTTTACACAGTTTGGGAACCAGAGTTATCAAGACAGCGCACCTGATGCGGCGTTAGTTTGCCCCACCGTAGTTTTGGTTCTGCACGGCTTAGCGCCTCTGCAAGGGCTGCTTGTGTCAGGATTATGCCTGCTGCCGCCAGGTCTTGCAGCAAGTTAGGAACACCCTCCTTTTTGCGCTTTAGATTGCACTTCTCAAAGCAGGACCGCAACACGCCCTGGTCGATGTCCTTGACATCGGTGCCCTTCGTTTTGCGCCCATCTACATTAAACATCAATGGACACGTGTCACGCATCAAGCTGTGCTGCAACCATACGCAGTGCAGAACACTTGCCTGCTGCCCGGCGGCGGCCGCGTCCAGCACCTGCTGCTGCTGGTGCGGCTCCCACGGCTGCGTGCTCCTCCTGCTGCTCATCATCCAGCGCATCCTCATCTTCTGCATCCAGTCCAAGCAGCTCAGCGTCTGGCTCTTGGGCAGCCGCGTTTCGCCTTGCCATCGCCGCCTTCGCCCAGCCACACAACACACGCAGGTATACGTCATTTGGTGTGTAGGGCGGAACGAGGCTGGTGCGGCTACAATGCATACTCACCTCGTACTCCCTGGCCTTGGCCTCCCACGCCGCCAGTTCCCTGCAGCAGTGATCACACGTTTGTGATGAATCGACAGGATAAAGCAGTGTAAACCTTACGCGTTGGCGTACGTGTTGTACTGCGGGCACTGTGCGCGTGCCCAAGCCACTAGCGCCTCTCCGTCTCTCAGGTTCAGGCCCATTTCATACACGTTCACCAATGGAATTGACGGGCAACCAAGTAGGCGACGCGCCGAGGTGCAGCTGGGCTCGACGCCCTCACCACAGCATGTGCACAGCCCCTCCGCTGGCGGCACCCACGTGGCACGAATGGCCGCGTCCCGCTTTTCACCATGACAGCACAGGCAAGATTTCACCGTGCTGCCTTCAGGTAGCTCCAGCTGCAGCTTGGGAACAACCACCATCTGCACACAAGGACACACCAATTAGAAGTGGGACCCCGACTGACGTGCGTGCACACACTTGCCTTCCAGGCTTTCTCCACCAGCAACTTAAAGAGCTTGGATTTGGCTTTCGCCTTTTCAGGCTGTGCCTGATCTGTCGCAGCTGCCTGGGGCGGGCGTCGCCGCTTTGGCAGCAATTTTGACTCAGCTAAGCCGACAGTACGGTACAAGAATTCTACGAAGGTTACGGTTTCCGTCTCCATGTCCTGCAGCGCCCCGCCGTGCGCCCTTTGCACTCGCACTGGCCACCATGTGCGATCAAAGCAGCCATATCGCTTTAGCTGAATATCACCGGTAATCGGAGACCGGTAAATGACCAGAATGCCCGGCGTGTACCTGCGGGTGAGACTTCCCATTCTTTATCGCGTCGGAGGTAAACAACCCCTCGAACTTGGCGACAATCTTTGTGAGAAGCCGTGCCAGCCAGGCCGTGAAGCGAGATGATAGTGACTTCTACAAAACGATGCAAGGGAGTAAGGTCAAGAGCGCAGAGAGAGCTTGTAGAAGATTTGCGCGGCACCTTGCGCGGCATTTTCAAGTTATTTCCATACTGTGGTTGAGATATGCGCCAGAACCAGAGTCAGATATGCGCCAGAAAACCAAAAGCTACATAATATTGGGCCTGTGGCAAAGTAAGCTGTGCTGGTCAGTGTGCTACTCGCACGGTTATTGTAGTACTTAAATTGTTTGCGTCTTGTGCACGCTGTATGCTGAGAATTGAATTGGTGTAGTTGGTCGGGCGGGAGGTGGGGCGGGCGGTAATCGCGCCGGAGTTGTCGCTTGCGCGTTGCTCTGTGCGCGCGATGGCTATACGAGTTCCCCTTACAATAATAAGTAGTTTGGCGCATCATCGGGCGCGCGGTGCCAGAACAACTGCGGCGCGCGTGTGCCCGGGCAGGTGCACAGGCTACCCGGGGCACGCCCGCCGAGCACTTGTGGCCCTACCCGGGCCGCTGTGAAAGGGACCCCGGATATGGCCCCATACCTCACTTCGCTCGGGCAGGTGGGGACTCGGCGCGGGTAGGCAGGGATTTGCCGGCAGCGGGATTCGACGGCGCCGGGATGGGCATGTGCCCACGCCGCAGCGAACACCCCCGGGATCTGGCTGCGAGAACCTATCTAAAACCAAAGGAACATGCAGTAGCATGTGTGTGTGGTTACGGAGTGGTGCGCATGTTCTTGCGTGCCTGCTTCGTGTAAACCGGAGGCCAGGGCCGGGGTGACCTTTACAACGCCAGTCGGCTGCCTCAACGGAAGTGTGCTTGATGGGCAAACTGACTGCTGAATTGAGACGATGGGCCTGTGCGGCTCGCTTAGTCTTGTTACGGTGGATAGGGATGCACACTCCCAACCTCGTAACACACAACAACAACAACGCCAGTGCATGTGATTGTCTTTCGCGGAGCGGCCGCATGCTCCTGACTGATGCCCTGGCTATCACTGTCGCTTCATTTGGCACGTGGAGCGCGCTCAGGAACGCGTTGAAAATCTCCCCTTGTGAAAGCTGCTTAGAATTGCCTGAACCACTGAAAACCGTCATCCGCAACCCGCTGTTCCTGCACTATTACATGCACTTACTGATTACACTTTCTGATGCTTTAAGAGCTACACTAAAACACTCTAGAAGTATCTTCGATGCGCAACAAAGTAAACTCAGCACATGATCTACAGGTAAAGTTGGGCTCGAAGCTGACAATGCCGTAACCAAGATTTGCCATATGTAGGAAATAAAGAGCCATATCGATTGTACCTAATTCAGAACGACCAAACCGAGGATCCATATCCGGACCGGCAAGTTTCGCACCCCAGTGACCATGTACTTCAACCGCAATTTGCTCAGGCAGAAGTCGAGTATGCTCGGACCACTCCCCAAATACCGGCCACTCATGTGCTTCCACATCAATCTTAAAGATGTCCACCTTAGGCAAGCGCAAAGCAGACACCATGTGATGATAGGTCATAATTGTGAGATTGTCAGTAGACCTCAAACTCGCCAGACGATTTCCAACGCACGCCTGCGGACTCAACGAAAATGAAAATATTGATAATTGTACATGAGATCAAGGATAAATCAGTACCTTCAAAAAAGTATGACGATACGGATGAATGTTCTGGCCATCGACCGTGCAATCCGCAGTTGCAATGGAACATGATGTGTCACGCAGGATGCCAAGCTCAAACCTACGTGGATAATGATGCGGAAGCATGCCCTCAGAACTCCGTCACATTGACTTACCCGAATTCGTTCCTACTTCCCAATGACAGGACATGACACGGAGACTCCAGTGGAGCTGGATCACAAAGCCATTTACCTTCAATACCGCCCATTTTAATATACTTCAAGGGACGGCTAGGTGGACATGAAATGAAAGGAAGAAATGGCTCAAAACGTTCAGGGTTTCCCAATGTATTGTTGTTGTTATGTTTACCAACAAACTAAATATCAGAAAGGTAAACGAAGGGTACAGTCACAATGTAAGCACTCACTCACCAATTCCGCTCGCTGAAAAATGGATCCGCGCCAATGAGTCAGATTTTTGTACGCATGCAAAACCCAATCACTTCTCTCATTTTTTATTAGAGAACGTGTGCAGTCCAGCCGCGGGTGCTGGCTTAAACATGGTACTGCCAAAATTATTAGAGGGTAAAACCAGATCGCATTCATGTTTGCTTCACTGATGCTCAGGTGTGCAAATGCACCTAAACCCCCTCCCACCCACCCAGCCCCCGGCGCCCCCAGTCATTGAAATGCTGAAATGCGAATGCAAGTGCAGACGTTGTTGTCGCTTGCAAGTAATTAAAGTGGTCGTCAGAGAGACTGGAGCAGACTGTTACCTCAGACGGATGGCAACCGCCGTCCGCTGCTGAGGACGTCGAGAGCCGCCATTTAGCAAAAGAACCCATGGTAGTCGGCCCGCGTGGCCCCGGGGCCTGCCCTGCGTTAGCGTGGCCAGGCCGGGTTGATACCGTCCCCCGACCCAGATGCAGCCACTGACGTCCTATCTGCGGCGGCGGGCACCGTTTTCAACATTGGGTAGTCCCGAATCGCGTGAGCGTTGCGTGGCGCCAGGGTGTAGGTTCCAGTCGTCCCGTTGATTTCGTGGCCCAAAAACACCACCGTTGTGGTGGCGAAGTTGTAGCTGCTTTGCTTATGCCGACGCATAGCGCTGTCCGGACGCTTATTGCATTGTGCGCCCGCCCGAGCGCGCTGTGGGCACCCAGATCCGCTGCGCGGGGCTACGCACGCGGTGCAGTACCGGTAGGCTAGGGCGCAACCAGAACGTGAGAGTGCGATGATTGTGGTGAGTTAAGGCATACAGTTGAGGCCGGCGTAACACGCAGAACCGACAAGCATGAAGGACACGCGGACCGTGAAGCACGATGCGCGACACGCGTCACGATGCGGGACGCATGGCAAGAACACGATTGCCAGTGGGACATTTGGGTGATGCACCTTGCAATACTCTGAGGGAAATGAAGGTGATTTGACCTGGTTTGGAGACGGTGCGACGAGGCGAGAAGGAGACGATTGCGACCGGCGGAACTAGACCCCCGACCCCAACAGAACTCGGCAGACGGGCAATGTGACTGCGCAGTTGGGGCTTGGATAAAGTGGAGTACATAGCAGAGCGGTGGATTTAGGCAACGGCTGCGTCTTGCGGACGACAGCCCGAGCATTGATTGGCGATAGCGCGACTGCCCCGCACCCGGCTTATCCGGGCAACGGTAGCATTGCTTACTATTACTGATTGCATAGGGTGAAGCTGAGGCAGCGTTTCCCTGCGGGGCGCTCAACGACGCGGAGCCATTGTTGAGCGGCTTGGCCCTCCGGCTACCCTTGCCGCGGCGACGGTCTTTAGGCCGAAGCCAACGCGGGAGAACTGGAAGGTTCACGCTCTTACCGTAGAAGCCTATTGATAGGCGAACCTAGCGTTTGTGTGCTTCCAAAGTGCGGTGAAAGGCAGGGCGACGCAGCCTGAAGGAATGGAGATTGCGCTCTTGAGCACAGACCGTTCCCAGGGCTGTTTGAGCCCCCTGGCAGCTCGAGGGCGCTGTTTTGGTGTTGGTGCGCATTTGGAATAAGCGGTGTGAGCAGGGGGTAGTTCGGGCGCTGCATGGGGCTGCTTGATTGGCTTGATTGGGCAGCTCCGGCGCAGCCCCTGGACCATCCGGGCCTGGCGCCCATGCGCGCGCGCGCTGCCAGAAGGTGCCCGCCATATATAGTCGACTGCGAGCGCCGGACAAGTAACCCGGCACTCCTGTGTAAACGTACCACGAGTAATTGACAGACAGGATTCTGATCATACCGGAAGAACTGACTCTCAGCCCACGTGGGCTCTTCTCCCTGACAGCAAGCCTGTCCAAGTTTCCAGCGCTATCGCGCGACAGTGTCTGAAGGCCTAGGCTACGGCCATCGGCTGGTTTCCGAGCGGGCCGCACTCCGTGCCCCGTGCATCGCCGCGTCTGGTCGCATTCGAACCCGCGTGCGACTCTCCGTGACCCGTCGACCTCTGCGACGCGGCCTTGCGGTACCCACGTAGCTCGTCTACGTATTTCGGCGGCTACCAGCGCCTGGACGGCAACAACGAGCTCCGCGAGTCTTCGGTCAAGGACATCGACGCCGATCAAGGCCCCTGGACAGCTCCTCCTTCTCCCCTCAAGGCTCCTGCCTTTTCTCCCCGTAGGCAACGTTTCTCAAGTTCAAGACGTCTCCGAGTTTCCCGTTTCGACGACTGCATCGTGAAGACCGGCGACCCGACATCAGCTTGACGCCGACCGCACTGGGTCAACGCTTCGCGTCTACCAAGGCCTTCGTGAAGACCTCCGGTTCACGTCCAAGCTTCGACCAAGAACAATTGACTGAGTATCGCGATTCCGATTCATTCGCGGCTGTTGAGCCCGAGCAAAGGCTTACAGAAGCCTATCTGTGCATTTCTCTTTCGGGAAGGGAGCTGAGTGAGACAGCAAGCTGAGTGAGACAGCGCCCAAGCGCTCGTTGCTTGGACCTTGTGCCACACTTTCTATACACATTTCGTGCCATTGCTCGTGCAGGTACCTCGCCCCGACGCATTCCCTCAGGTGCTGGCCTTCTGCCCCACCTTCTATACATATCCTGACCGCCAACGACGATTAAGTGGAACAACCCCGGCCTGGTTTACTCTGGCCAACCGTCCGGCATCAACGCCCGACATCATCATCACGCACGTCAAGACCGCCATCCATCTCCCCCAGCGCTCGCAAGCGACGAACAAACAGCAGCGTGCGTCGTCATACGACTGCTGCTGGGCGGCGAAGCTTCGCTGTGTCGGCCCACATCAAAAGGTGTCCTCCCAGCAACCCGCGGGGGCGCGGCGATCCGTTGGTTTCGCTACCGGGACAGCGACTCATCGACTTCTCGTCTTCGTCGCTTAACCGAGCTACTACTTGTGGGTCTACGACTTCTTGCGTGAAGTCTCTGTGACAACAACGTCTGACTACATAGTATTTGGCTACTTCAAGACAGAATTGGACAACAACATCGTCAAGCTTCAGCAGTTTATTTGAGCAAACTGCTCGCTACACATCTTCGTGTGGCCATATCGTGATACCGTCTCTCTGGACCTATTCACTCCTGCTCCTTCAGTCTCATCGACCATCGACCCTTGCGTGGACGCCTTCATCTTCGGTCATCGTCGTCTGGTATTTGAATTCGTCTTCACCTGAGCTACCTTAGCTCTTGGGCCTGCCTTCGGCCCTTTTCTCCTGACCCGATTGGACTTCTATCTTCACCTTCGTCTCTTTCCTTCTTCTCCAACCAGTTTCTGATACACTGGTATACAGGCAACCAGCCTAGGCTACCCTGATAGCCACCCAGCGCTCTCTCAAGGAGCCCGCATCGCCAACGGCGACAACGGTCACTGCCTTCCGAGCCTGACCGTACTTCTTTGGTTACTGCTTGGTTTGACAACGACGTCTTTGACTTCAGTTCACCAAGCAGCACCTCTGGTAACACCTCTGGTGCCAACGGCGTCCGTGTGCTGGACATCACACACGCATCGCCCGACGGTGTGTCGCTAGGCAGCGACCACAACCCACCTGCCACCACGGCAACCCCGGGCCTACCACCGTCAAGTAGCCTACCCTTCTGCTCCCCAGACCCGCTGGTCGGTCCCCCAGACCCCAGCGGCACCCCGACCAAGTCGGCGGCCAACCGGCCCCGGCAGGGGTCGGCTCCCTCCTCCTCCTTCGCCCCCACCGACATGGCCAACCTGCTGTCCGAGGCCATCGCCAGCTTGGGCCGGTGGCAGAAGGTCGAGAGCTACGACGGCGACTACAACGCCCACGAGTGGCTGGAAGAGCTCGAAGAAACCATGGTCAAGATGGGTTACCCGCTCAGCAGTTACGTCGAGCGCGCGGCTGAGAAGCTGCTGGGCGACGCCAAATCCTGGTACCGCTACTACCGCGACTACGGCCTGACCGGCACCCTGTCGTGGGAAGACTTCAAGTCCGCCTTCCTGCGCGAGTTTGGACTTTCTCCCGCTGACTGGGAGGAGCGGCTGGTGACCTGCTACCAAGGCGTCGACGAGACCACGCAGGCCTACTCCACCCGCTTCATCACCTACGCCAAGCGCTCCAACCGCCAGCACGACCCCACCCTGGTCACGCTGTACGTCCGAGGCCTCGACCAGTCGATGAGCAAGGCCCTGAGCCTGTTCCACCGACGCAACGCCAACTCAACGCTGCGAGAGGTGATGCGCGAGGCCGCCGAGCTGGGCCAGAACCTGCGTGGCATGCTGCTGGGCATCATGCCGCCCCAGGAGCCGGGCGGCCGGCGCGTGCGCTTCGAGGAGACCCGCGCCCCGGACCGCCCCCGTTCCCCCTACCCCCGCTCCGACTCCCGCCGTGAAGAAGAACGCCGCTACCCGCGCTCCAGCAGCAACGGCAGCAACAGCGGCCACGGCGGCGAGAGCGGCGGCGGCGGCGGCGGCTATGCCAACGGCCGCGGCGCCAGCGGCAACAGCGGCAACAACGGCAACGGCGCCAGCACCAGCGCCACCGCCAGCGGCAACAACCGAGACCGCAACGAGCGCAACCTGGCCACGCCTCACGACCTGGCGCGCCTGCACACGCAGATGTCGCGTCTGAGCCTCAACCTGCGTGACCGCAGTGACGGCAGGCGTGACCGCGGCCGCGACCGCTACGGCGGTGAGCTCAACATGGCCTGGCGCGACTACGAGAGCCCTGAGGAGAGCCTCTACCCCGGCTCCGACAGTGACTATGGTGACTGGTCGGAGGGCGAGCTGCTGGCCAGCGAGCAGAAGCGCTTCCGTGACTTCGACCTGGGTCAGCGGCTGCCCCGCAGCCGCGAGCCCTTCAGCCCCGACACGCGCATGGAGGTGGACCGGCGCCCGCCACGGCACTACACCGCCGGCGGCCGCGCGGACGAGAGCCCGGCGGCCAAGGTGCTGCGCCCCTACGACAGCGGCGGCAGCATGCGCCGCCCGCCGGTGCAACGGCCTGTGACGGCCGCTCCACCCCCACCGCGTCCGGCGGCGGCCGGCCTGTCACGAGCACCGCCGCCGGCGGCGGCGGGCCTTTCACGGCCGCCGCCCCCGACGGCGGCGAGCCTGTCACGTGCGCCGCCCTTGGCAGCGGCAGGCCTGTCGCGTACGCCGTCTATGACGGCGGCGGCAGCCGCGACGGCCGCACGTGGCGTGCGGGAGGCGACGGCCCGGCCGCTGCCCGACCTGGACCGCCCCCGAGTCACCATCAACACGAGGGCACCCGGCGCCTCGCTGCTGTCGATGCGTGACGAGCCCCGTGGCGCGCCCCCCGCGCACGGCAGCTACGGCGCAACCCCAGCGCGCCGCGCCACCGGAGCCCAAGCCCGCAGCGCCCAAGGTGCCCCCGCGCACCGACCCTGTGATGCGCTCTGAGGAGACCCAGATGGCGGAGGACGTCTTCGCCAAGATCGCCGCTCACGCCATCCCCCTGTCCAAGGCAGTGCACTGCGACAGCCGTGCTATCCTGACCAAGGTGGGCGGCAAGTGCCTGGGCCTGGCACGCAGCCTCGCCAGCGGCGCCGGCGGCAACACCGCCAAGGGCAGCCTCCTGGCCGCTGCGGCGCCGACGGCGCCGGTTGAGCGCGACAGCGACGGCGACAGCCCCCGCCGCGCGCCCCAGCCCAAGACCGAGTACCAGATCTGCCGCGTGCGCGCGTCGTGCCTGGGCAGCGACGGCCACGAGGTGGAGCAGCGCACCTGCGCTGACACCGGCGCCTCCAACTGCGTCATCGCCCGCCGCGCCGTGTCAGGTCTGGGCTTGCTCAACAGCATCCGTGACACCCGCACCAAGTTCTACCACGCCAACGGCTCCGAGGACCGGGCCAAGGGCAAGGTGTGCGTCACGGGGGCCTCCCCGGCCTGATGCGGGCCGTGGAGATGTACGTGTCCGACGCGGACAACTACGACCTTCTCTTGGGCAACGACTTCTTGGGCCCAATCCGCGCCGACGCGCGCTACAGCAACATGACCCTGGAGTATGACGACAACTCCGGAGCCCGCAACGCTGTGCCCATCAAGATCACCCGCAGCGACGCGCGCCAGCGCAACGTGCCGCTGGCGCGGCTGGACACGCACGTGTACGTGGCGTCCGCCAGCCCGGACAGCACCAGCAGCGAGGAGGCGGACCCGGAGGAGGCACCCCCGGACGTCACGCCCCCGCCGCAACCGTCAGTAGCCACCACGCCGTCGGCCCCCGAGGCCTCCACGCGGCGCGCACCCCGGCGCCACCACCCCGGTGTGCGGCCGGCGCAGCTGTTCCTGGTGGACGGCGGCTCCCCGCCTCCGCTATGGCCGTGGACGTGCCGACACCCGAGGCGCCGGCGCCGGAGAGGTCGTCGCTGGCTGGCAGTGACGCGTACGGCACGAGCGGCAGCCAGCCCGAGCAGCCGCCCGCCACCGCCGGCCCCGCCAGCGCGCCCACCCCCGACGGCTCCGGCCACGGCCCGAGCGTGTGGGACGGCCCCGACCAGTACGGCGAGCCGTTGGTGCTGGACTCTATGGAGATTACTTCTGAAGACTTGGCGGAGCTGGCGGCGATGCTGGAGGACTCGCCCCCGCCCGCGGAGGCCCCCGGGCCGACCGTGCCCCCGAACAGCCCCAAGGCCAAGGTGTCCCGCCAGCTGTTCGACACGCCGGCGGACCTCACCTCGCCAATGGAGAGTGACCCCGCCCCGCTAGCCAGCGCCACCGTCAACACGCCCGGCGAGCCGAGCCGCCTAACCCTGGCGGCGTGGCTGGACCCGGTACCCGCGGCGGTAACGGCGTCCACCGGTGCGACACCTCTGCGACCGGACCTGGACCTGCAAGACAAGCAGCTACGGGTGGAGCAGTGGCTGCGAGCTTCCAGCCCGCTGGCCGAGGACGTGCACACCGTGACCACGTCTGGCCCCGGCCTGCTAGAGGAGCCCGACAACCACGCCACGTGGCAGCCAGCCCCAACCCCTTCGAGCCTCCGCCGCAAGCTGCCGCCACGCACCTTTGACCTGATGGGCCTTGGTGCGGCCGGCACAACCCACAAGGAGGCGGCCGCGACTACGTGGCCCTGTGGCGAGCCACCACTGGCACGCTCGCTGTCCGCCAACGGCGGGCTACCCTTGAAGGAGATACTGGCGGCGACGGACGCCAGGTTCGGCTACCTGCTGAGCCCGCCCAAGGAGGACCTGACGCCCATCTCGCCGTTCACGGCGACCGACGGCTCAGGCGGCTACCTGACCCGGCTCAACTCGCCCGATTCGCCCACCCGCTACCTGCTAGACGTGCCGCTGCTGGACGGGAGCGAGGACTTCTGGTATGACGGCGCCACCGGCCTGCCCCTGCCTCGCGGCAAGCGCCGTCGCAAGGGCTGCGTGCTGCTGGCCGACTTCAACAGCCCCCTGACCGTGTGGAGCCTCTCGTCAGCAAGGGCACGGTCCCCTCTCCTACCCCTCACCGAGCCGCCCTACTCGGACGACGAGGAGGAACCCCCGCCGCTTGCGCCTCTGTCCGACGACGAGAGTGAAGACGGCGCGCCGGCCATGATGGAGTCCGGTGCCGAGTACATCTGGGACTGGGCTGGGCTGGGCTGGAGCCCGGCCAGCAGCCCAAGCCCGCCGCCCTTCAACCGCGGAGACAGCGGCGGCGGCCCCAACCCAAGTGGCGGCCAGGGCAGCGGCAGCCGCCCCGCCGCCACCACGCCCCCAGATGCCGGATCCCTCCCGCCGGCGCTGGTGGAGCTGTTCATCGCTGACGGCGACGGCACCCTACGCCGCCCGTCACGTGACGAGGTGCTCTCGCTGTCCCCAGCAGAGCACCTGCAGCTGGCGCAGGAGTACGGACGGCAGTGCCGCGAGTGGCGCGGCCCCCCGGACCCCAACGACGTTCGCGTGCAGACCATGCGCGAGCGCTGGGCCCAGGCAGTCCAGGACAACACGGAGCTGCCAGCGGACCTGCGACAGGTGCTGCTGGACAACTACGACCTCTTCGCCCTTGACGACTCCCAGCTGGGCCGCACCGACTGGGTGGAGGCGGTTATCGACACCGGGGACGCGCCGCCGGTGTGCCTCAACCCCTACCGCCACAGCCGAGTCGAGACTGAGGCGATGGAGGCGGAGGTGCGGCGCATGCTGGGCGCCGGTATCGTTCGCCACAGCACTTCCGCCTGGTCCTCTCCGGTGGTTATGGTGCGCAAGAGCGACGGCACACACCGCTTCTGCGTGGACCTGCGCGGCGTCAACAACGTCACGCTGCCGGTACGGTTTCCCATGCCCCACGTGCGCGACCTGATCGACACGCTGGCGCCACCGCTGGGCGAGCAGCGCGTCTACTCGTGCATGGACCTCAAGAGCGGCTTCTGGCAAGTGGGCGTGCAGGAGCCCGACCGCTGCAAGCTGGCCTTCCAGGCGCCCAGCGGCCTGTACGAGTTCTGCGTGCTGCCCATGGGCGCACGCGCCTCGCCCGCCCTCTTCCAGCGTCTCATGACGCTGGTGCTGAGGCCCGTTCTGGCCTCGGGCGCGGGACTCGGCTACAACCCCACACCGGAGGAGGAGGCACCCCGCAAGTGCTGCGTGTTGTTCATCGACGACATCTGCATCTGGTCGCCATCACAGAAGGAGCACGCGGCCGACGTTCAGGCGGTGCTGGACCTGCTGCGCCTGGCCGGCCTGGTGCTGTCGCTCAAGAAGTGCAAGTTCGGCACGCCCACGTGCCAGTTTCTGGGCCACGTGGTGGACGGCGCGACCGGCCACATCACCCCCTCGCCCGACAACGTGGAAGCCATCCGGTCATACCCCCGGCTGCGCACCGTGCGGCAGGTCAAGGCCTTCCTCGGCCTCACCTCCTACTACCGCGAGCAGGTGGACCACTTCGCCAACGTGGCGCTGCCGCTCTACCAGTGCCTGGGCCGGCTGGGCTTCCACTGGGGCGAGCGGCAGGTGGAGTCGTTCGAGACGCTCAAGGCCGCCATCACCAGCTTCCCCATCCTGTGCGCCCCCGACTTCGCACGCCCCTTCACGCTAGCCACCGACTTCGCCAAGACAGCGGTGGCGGCGTGCCTGTCGCAGCACGACGAGGGCGGACGCGAGTACGTGGTGAGCTTCGCGTCCAAGAAGCTCAACGACACGCAAGCCAACTGGAGCTCAACTGACGGCGAGGCCTTTGCGGCGATGTGGGCCATCACCAAGGTGTACCACGCCTACCTGTACGGCACGTACTTCACGCTGGTGACCGACAACTCCGCCCTCACCTATATCATGAAGACCAAGGACCTGACAGGCAAGCTGGCCCGCTACGCCCTCAAGCTGGCGCCCTACACCTTCACTATCGTGCACCGGGCTGGGCGCAAGAACGGCAACGCCGACGGGCTGAGCCGGCTGGGTCACCTGCGTGACGCCCCCTCGGACGAGGACGACGACAGCCCGCGCGTCAAGCCCAAGCGCCGCCCGGCGGCAGCGGGGGAGGCGCCAACCCTTGAGGAGCTGGCCTGCACCTTCGAGGCGGAGACGCTGCTGTTCATGGCCGGCGGCGCATCCTCGCCCCGCTACGCCGAGGTGTGTGTGCTGCAGCCGGAGCCAGAGCTGGAGCGCCTGCCTTCGCTGGCGGACGGTATCGGCGGCCCCCTGTTCGAGGACGAGCTGGGCCCTTGGCCGATATCCTGGCGGGAGCGCGTGCGGCTGGCGGGCTGGCAGCTGGACGACGAGCCGTTGTCCCAGCAGCTCCCCGCCACGCCGCCCGCCTCTCAGGCGGCGGACATGGACGGCGGCGGTGCTCCCAACCCCGCACTGCCGCCGGACTCGTCCGGTGAGCAGAGCGCCGAGAGTCCGGACCCCGCTGCGCTGCTGTGGGCGGCGAACCTGGCCAGCGGCGCACCGCCGCTCCCCCTGTTCTGTGACGGTGGCGGCGGTGGCCGCGCTGGCTGCGGCGGCGACGGCGGCGGCACCGCCACGGTGGCCGCCGAGCCGCCCGCCGCATCACTCACGGCCAGCAACCTCGCGGAGCTTTCGACCGACGACTGGTGGCGGCAGTGGTGGACCCAGCGCCACCTGCCCAAGGCCTCCGACCCAGGTGCCGGTAGCGCTGACGGCGCTGCCACCAGCTCCTCAAGTGGCGGGCTCATCCACCTGAACATGGTGGAGGCCGGCAGCACTGGCAGTGACGAGGAGAGGCCCGCCACCCGGCGGCGCCCACTCCAGAGCCTGGCAGGCCTGGCTACTCGCCTGGCCCCCATGGCTATGGGCCCGCCGACCGCTGCGACCGCAGCGGCGGCGGCACCCACAACAACAACAGCCCCGACGGCGACCGTCGGTGGTGGCGGCAGCGCTAGCGGCAGTGGCGCCGCTGCGCCCCCGCCGCCGCCACCCCCGCCGCCGGCCCGGGCACCTTCAACCTCCGCCGCGCCGGCAAGCCCGCGGGGTCCGCCCCCGCCCTACCCGGGCATCGGACACCCCCTGGCTCTGCCTGACCCCTGGCTACGGTCCCCCAGCGTCAGCACCGCTGCCGCTACGGGAGTGCCGGGCGCGACGCCCGGTGTGGCCGCGGCAGCAGCTGCGGCCGCACCTGCGTCGGCAACCGCCACAACCACCCCACGGCGCCGGCAGCTACGGGCTGCCCGCAAACCGCGGTGGCTTCACGACTTCCAAGGGGACGACAGTGTGGACACCCTGGCCCGGCTGGCCTGCGCCGGGTGCCACAGCCGCCACCCTGAGTGGAACATGCTGATGTGTGACCACGACGGCTGCTCCCTGGCTTACCACACCACCTGCTTGAGCCCACCACTGGACGGCGTGCCCGAGGGTGACTGGCTGTGCCCCAAGCACGCCGTGCTTGCGGCCGCCCAGGCCGCGGCCGAGGCGGCGACCCCTGCCCCGGCGACGGCAGCGGCAACGGCGACGGCGGCGGCGGCGGCGGCGGCGGCGGCGAGCCCGCGCGCCTACGCCAACCCCACCACCGCCACGGCGTTCCGCCCGTCCCCCTTCATGCGGGCGGCGTCTGCCACGCCACCACGCCCCGAGCTCAAGCCCCCGCCGCTCAGTGGCCTGGCCAGCAGCGGCCATGGGACCAACAGCGGCGGCGCGGCGGGAGGCCCGAGCGTGCTGCCAAGCCTGTCGGCGCAGACGCCGCGCTCAAGCCTCGCAGCCCCCTCTGGCACGGCGGGTGCAGCTCCGAGCAACACGAGGGCAAGCAGCGACGGCGAGGGCAGTGACGGCGAGGACGGCGCCGACGCCGGTTCTGACGACGACGGCCTCGAGTCCGCCGGCAGTGTGCTCGAGATTGACGGCGTGCCGCAGTTCCACGGCGAGGAGTCCTGCGCGTGGAAGGACAGCCGCCTCCTGCAGTTCCTGCGGAACGAGGACGAGTTTATGCCGGCGGAAGGCGAGGTGTGGAGCCAGTTCTACAAGGAGATCCAGCGCGTGACCAAGAAGGCCAAGCGCTACTACTGGGAGGACAAGGACGGCGGCACGCTGTGGAAGCGAGCCACCGGCAAGCGGCCAGCCGTACGGGTGCTCAAGTGGCACGAGCGCCTACCCGCTATCGCGGAGGTGCACGGCCGCGGACACCAAGGCTGGCGCAGCTGCTACAACGTGCTGCGCAAACGCTTCTACTGGGACGGCATGGCGCACGACATCCGCGTCTACGTGGCCACGTGCGCGGCGTGCCAGCCCAGCAAGCACGTGCTCGTGCGTCAGGCCGCCGTGCGGCCGCTGGAGGTCGTGGGCCTCTGGCGGCGCGTGCACCTGGACCTATGCGGCCCCTACGAGCCCACCGAGCGCGGCGAGCGCTACGTGATCCTGGCGGTGGACTCCTGGTCCAAGTGGCCCGAGGTGGGGCTGCTGCCCAACAAGAGCTCCGAGACTACGGCGCGCTGGTTCTACGAGAACTTCATCACGCGCTTTGGCAGCCCCGAGCTGGTCTTCACTGACCGCGGCGGCGAGTGGGCGGGCGAGTTCGAGGCGCTGCTGCAGCGGGAGCACATTACGCACCGCCGCACGCAGGCCTACACCCCCTCCACCAACGGCCAGTGCGAGCGGCTGGTGGGTGTGCTACGGCATGCTCTCATCCGCCACCTCCAGGACACGGAGGAGCGCAACTGGGCCAAGTTCGTGTACAGCGTGGCCTACAGCTACCGCATTACGCTGCAGTCCAGCACGGGCGCCAGCCCGGCGCTGTGCCTGTACGGGCGCGAGCTGACCACGGCGGCAGAGCGGCCAGCCCCGCCGGCCGCCGCAGAAGATGACAACAGCGGCGGCGAGGCAGCCCTGGCGGTGGCGCGCGGCAGTGAGCCCGCCACCGACGAGGACGCCTTTGCCGCCGAACCCCAGCAGCTGGAGGCCCGGCGCGAGGCGCTGAACCAGCTAGCTGAACGGGTGCAGGCGCGCCTCGTGAAGGCGCAGGAGAAGCAAGTGCGCGACCACGCGCGCCGCAACATCAAGAACGCCATGCCCAAGCCGCGGCCGGCGCCGCCGCCGGCGGCAAGGCCCCGCACAATGGCGCCCGGAACCGGCGCCTACGGCGCGGCGAGTGAGGAGGAGGACCTGACCCTGGAGCCCGGCGGTGGCAGCAGCAGCAGCGAGGAGCTGCCCCCGCTGCTTTCCCCCAAGGCGACACCTGCAGCCCGGCCCAGCCAAGTGGCGGCTCTGCCGCTCGGCAACCTGCCCAAGGCGACGGGCGGCGGCGCGCGCAGCCAGGCAGCGGCGACGGCAGACTTGTCGCCGCGCGACCAGGCGCCCCGCTGCCGGCCCGCCCAGGCCTCGGCGGCAGCCCCCGGCGCAGGACCCTCCACGGCGCCGGCGGAGCAGGCGCAGGCCGTGACATCACCCATCAAAACCCGGCCTGCCCTATCCTGGTGCGGGGCGTGAACGGCAGTGCGTGTGCATGTGAGACCTACCCCGCATTTCGCCCGGCAGCCAGAGCGATACCCCGGCCTGCCCTTTCCTGGCGCGGCACTTGAAGGGCACTGCGTGTGCGTGCGAGCCCTACCCCGCATTTCGCCCGGCAGCCAGAGCGATACCCCGGCCTGCCCTTTCCTGGAGCGGGGCGTGAACGGCAGTGCGTGTGCTTGCGAGCCCTACCCCGCATTTCGCCCGGCAGCCAGAGCGATACCCCGGCCTGCCCTTTCCTGGCGCGGGGCGTGAACGGCAGTGCGTGTGCATGCGAGCCCTACCCCGCATTTCGCCCGGCAGCCAGAGCGATACCCCGGCCTGCCCTTTCCTGGCGCGGGGCGTGAACGGCAGTGCGTGTGCATGCGAGCCCTACCCCGCATTTCGCCCGGCAGCCAGAGCGATACCCCGGCCTGCCCTTTCCTGGCGCGGGGCGT
The DNA here is from genome assembly GCA_016834605.1 of Chlamydomonas incerta. Taxonomy (NCBI): domain Eukaryota; kingdom Viridiplantae; phylum Chlorophyta; class Chlorophyceae; order Chlamydomonadales; family Chlamydomonadaceae; genus Chlamydomonas; species Chlamydomonas incerta. The sequence continues at coordinate 2,291 of JAEHOC010000241.1, read as the reverse complement.
GAACGGCAGTGCGTGTGCATGCGAGCCCTACCCCGCATTTTGCCCGGCAGCCAGAGCGATACCCCGGCCTGCCCTTTCCTGGCGCGGGGCATGAACGGCAGTGCGTGTGCGTGCGAGCCCTACCCCGCATTTCGCCCGGCAGCCAGAGCGATACCCCGGCCGGCCCTTTCCTGGCGCGGCGCGTGAACGGCAGTGCGTGTGCATGCGAGCCCTACCCCGCATTTCGCCCGGCAGCCAGAGCGATACCCCGGCCTGCCCTTTCCTGGTGCGGGGCGTGAACGGCAGTGCGTGTGCATGCGAGCCCTACCCCGCATTTCGCCCGGCAGCCAGAGCGATACCCCGGCCTGCCCTTTCCTGGCGCGGCACTGGAACGGCAGTGCGTGTGCATGCGAGCCCTACCCCGCATTTCGCCCGGCAGCCAGAGCGATACCCCGGCCTGCCCTTTCCTGGCGCGGGGCGTGAACGGCAGTGCGTGTGCGTGCGAGCCCTACCCCGTATTTCGCCCGGCAGCCAGAGCGATACCCCGGCCTGCCCTTTCCTGGCGCGGGGCATGAACGGCAGTGCGTGTGCATGCGAGCCCTACCCCGCATTTCGCCCGGCAGCCAGAGCGATACCCCGGCCTGCCCTTTCCTGGCGCGGTACTTGAACGGCAGTGCGTGTGCATCCGAGCCCTACCCCGCATTTCGCCCGGCAGCCAGAGCGATACCCCGGCCTGCCCTTTCCTGGCGCGGCACTGGAACGGCAGTGCGTGTGCGTGCGAGCCCTACCCCGCATTTCGCCCGGCAGCCAGAGCGATACCCCGGCCTGCCCTTTCCTGGTGCGGGGCGTGAACGGCAGTGCGTGTGCATGCGAGCCCTACCCCGCATTTCGCCCGGCAGCCAGAGCGATACCCCGGCCGGCCCTTTCCTGGCGCGGGGCGTGAACGGCAGTGCGTGTGCATGCGAGCCCTACCCCGCATTTCGCCCGGCAGCCAGAGCGATACCCCGGCCTGCCCTTTCCTGGCGCGGGGCGTGAACGGCAGTGCGTGTGCGTGCGAGCCCCACCCCGCATTTCACCCAGCAGCCAGAGCGATACCCCGGTCTGCCCTTTCCTGGCGCGGCACTGGAACGGCAGTGCGTGTGCGTGCGAGCCCTACCCCGTATTTCGCCCGGCAGCCAGAGCGATACCCCGGCCTGCCCTTTCCTGGCGCGGCGCGTAAACGGCAGTGCGTGTGCGTGCGAGCCCTACCCCGCATTTCGCCCGGCAGCCAGAGCGATACCCCGGCCTGCCCTTTCCTGGCGCGGGGCGTGAACGGCAGTGCGTGTGCATGCGAGCCCTACCCCGCATTTCGCCCGGCAGCCAGAGCGATACCCCGGCCTGCCCTTTCCTGGCGCGGGGCGTGAACGGCAGTGCGTGTGCATGCGAGCCCTACCCCGCATTTCGCCCGGCAGCCAGAGCGATACCCCGGCCTGCCCTTTCCTGGCGCGGCACTGGAACGGCAGTGCGTGTGCATGCGAGCCCTACCCCGCATTTCGCCCGGCAGCCAGAGCGATACCCCGGCCTGCCCTTTCCTGGTGCGGGGCATAAACGGCAGTGCGTGTGCATGCGAGCCCTACCCCGCATTTCGCCCGGCAGCCAGAGCGATACCCCGGCCTGCCCTTTCCTGGCGCGGTACTTGAACGGCAGTGCGTGTGCATCCGAGCCCTACCCCGCATTTCGCCCGGCAGCCAGAGCTATACCCCGGCCTGCCCTTTCCTGGCGCGGCACTGGAACGGCAGTGCGTGTGCGTGCGAGCCCTACCCCGTATTTCGCACGGCAGCCAGAGCGATACCCCGGCCTGCCCTTTCCTGGTGCGGGGCGTGAACGGCAGTGCGTGTGCATGCGAGCCCTACCCCGCATTTCGCCCGGCAGCCAGAGCGATACCCCGGCCTGCCCTTTCCTGGGCGCGGGCCGTGAACGGCAGTGCGTGTGCGTGCGAGCCCCACCCCGCATTTCACCCAGCAGCCAGAGCGATACCCCGGTCTGCCCTTTCCTGGCGCGGCACTGGAACGGCAGTGCGTGTGCGTGCGAGCCCTACCCGTATTTCGCCCGGCAGCCAGAGCGATACCCCGGCCTGCCCTTTCCTGGCGCGGCGCGTAAACGGCAGTGCGTGTGCGTGCGAGCCCTACCCCGCATTTCGCCCGGCAGCCAGAGCGATACCCCGGCCTGCCCTTCCTGGCGCGGGGCGTGAACGGCAGTGCGTGTGCATGCGAGCCCTACCCCCGCATTTCGCCCGGCAGCCAGAGCGATACCCCGGCCTGCCCTTTCCTTGC
>JAEHOC010000240.1:0-32740 GCA_016834605.1 Chlamydomonas incerta | reverse complement strand
GGGGAAGGGCTCACATGCACACACCCGTAACCCTCACGCATTGCGTCAGGTAGGGAACGCTTTGTCTGCCGGGGCGAAATGCGGGGTAGGGCTCACATGCACACACGCAGTACCCCTCACGCATTGCGTCAGGAAAGGGAACGCTTTGTCTGCCGGGCAAAATGCGGGGTAGGGCTCACATGCACACACGCACTGACCCTCACGCATTGCGCCAGGAAAGGGAACGCTTGTCTGCCGGGCGAAATGCGGGGAAGGGCTCACATGCACACACCCAGTACCCCTCACGCATTGCGTCAGGTAGGGAACGCTTTGTCTGCCGGGCGAAATGCGGGAAGGGCTCACATGCACACACGCAGTACCCCTCACGCATTGCGTCAGGAAAGGGAACGCTTGTCTGCCGGGCGAAATGCGGGGTAGGGCTCACATGCACACACGCAGTACCCCTCACGCATTGCGCCAGGAAAGGGAAACCCAGGGGATCCTTTTGTGGCCGGGCGAAATGGGGGTAGGGTTCACATGCACACACGCAGTGACCTCACGCATTGCGCCAGGAAAGGGAACGCTTTGGGTGCCGGGCAAAATGCGGGGTAGGGCTCACATGCACACACGCAGTACCCCTTACGCATTGCGTCAGGTAGGGAACGCTTTGTCTGCCGGCGAAATGCGGGGTAGGGCTCACATGCACACACGCACGACCTCACGCATTGCGCCAGGAAAGGGAAACCCAGGGGATCCTTTGGGTGCCGGGCAAAATGCGGGGTAGGGCCACATGCACACACGCAGTCCCCCTCACGCATTGCGCCAGGAAAGGGAACGCTTTGTCTGCCGGGCGAAATGCGGGGAAGGCTCACATGCACACACCCAGTACCCCTCACGCATTGCGTCAGGTAGGGAACGCTTTGTCTGCCGGGCGAAATGCGGGGTAGGGCTCACATGCACACACGCACTGACCCTCACGCATTGCGCCAGGAAAGGGAAACCCAGGGGATCCTTTGGGTGCCGGGCGAAATGCGGGGTAGGGTTCACATGCACACACGCAGTGACCCTCACGCATTGCGCCAGGAAAGGGAACGCTTTGTCTGCCGGGCGAAATGCGGGGAAGGGCTCACATGCACACACCCAGTACCCCTCACGCATTGCGTCAGGTAGGGAACGCTTTGTCTGCCGGGCGAAATGCGGGGAAGGGCTCACATGCACACACGCACTGACCCTCACGCATTGCGCCAGGAAAGGGAAACCCAGGGGATCCTTTGGCTGCCGGGCAAAATGCGGGGTAGGGCTCACATGCACACACGCAGTGCCCCTCACGCATTGCGTCAGGTAGGGAACGCTTTGTCTGCCGGGCGAAAGGGGAAGGGCTCACATGCACACACCCAGTACCCCTCACGCATTGCGCCAGGTAGGGAACGCTTTGTCTGCCGGGCGAAATGCGGGGAAGGGCTCACATGCACACACCCAGTACCCCTCACGCATTGCGTCAGGTAGGGAACGCTTTGTCTGCCGGGCGAAATGCGGGGAAGGGCTCACATGCACACACCCAGTGACCCTCACGCATTGCGCCAGGAAAGGGAAACCCAGGGGATCCTTTTGGGTGCCGGGCAAAATGCGGGGTAGGGCTCACATGCACACACGCAGTGCCCCCTCACGCATTGCGCCAGGAAAGGGAACGCTTTGTCTGCCGGGCGAAATGCGGGGAAGGGCTCACATGCACACACCCAGTACCCTTCACGCATTGCGTCAGGTAGGGAACGCTTTGTCTGCCGGGCGAAATGCGGGGAAGGGCTCACATGCACACACCCAGTACCCTCACGCATTGCGTCAGGTAGGGAACGCTTTGTCTGCCGGGGCGAAATGCGGGGAAGGGCTCACATGCACACACCCAGTACCCTCACGCATTGCGTCAGGTAGGGAACGCTTTGTCTGCCGGGCGAAATGCGGGGAGGGCTCACATGCACACACCCAGTACCCTCACGCATTGCGCCAGGAAAGGGAAACCCAGGGGATCCTTTTGGGTGCCGGGCAAAATGCGGGGTAGGGCTCACATGCACACACGCAGTGCCCCTCACGCATTGCGCCAGGAAAGGGAACGCTTTGTCTGCCGGGCGAAATGCGGGGAAGGGCTCACATGCACACACCCAGTACCCCTCACGCATTGCGTCAGGTAGGGAACGCTTTGTCTGCCGGGCGAAATGCGGGGAAGGGCTCACATGCACACACGCACTGACCCTCACGCATTGCGCCAGGAAAGGGAAACCCAGGGGATCCTTTGGCTGCCGGGCGAAATGCGGGGTAGGGCTCACATGCACACACGCAGTGACCCCTCACGCATTGCGTCAGGTAGGGAACGCTTTGTCTGCCGGGCGAAATGCGGGGTAGGGCTCACATGCACACACGCACTGACCCTCACGCATTGCGCCAGGAAAGGGAAACCCAGGGGATCCTTTTGGGTGCCGGGCAAAATGCGGGGTAGGGCTCACATGCACACACGCAGTGCCCCTCACGCATTGCGTCAGGTAGGGAACGCTTTGTCTGCCGGGCGAAATGCGGGGTAGGGCTCACATGCACACACGCACTGACCCTCACGCATTGCGCCAGGAAAGGGAAACCCAGGGGATCCTTTTGGGTGCCGGGCAAAATGCGGGGTAGGGCTCACATGCACACACGCAGTGCCCCTCACGCATTGCGCCAGGAAAGGGAACGCTTTGTCTGCCGGGCGAAATGCGGGGTAGGGCTCACATGCACACACGCACTGACCCTCACGCATTGCGCCAGGAAAGGGAAACCCAGGGGATCCTTTTGGGTGCCGGGCAAAATGCGGGGTAGGGCTCACATGCACACACGCAGTGCCCCTCACGCATTGCGCCAGGAAAGGGAACGCTTTGTCTGCCGGGCGAAATGCGGGGAAGGGCTCACATGCACACACCCAGTACCCCTCACGCATTGCGTCAGGTAGGGAACGCTTTGTCTGCCGGGCGAAATGCGGGGAAGGGCTCACATGCACACACCCAGTACCCCTCACGCATTGCGTCAGGTAGGGAACGCTTTGTCTGCCGGGCGAAATGCGGGGAAGGGCTCACATGCACACACCCAGTACCCCTCACGCATTGCGCCAGGAAAGGGAAACCCAGGGGATCCTTTTGGTGCCGGGCAAAATGCGGGGTAGGGCTCACATGCACACACGCAGTGCCCCTCACGCATTGCGCCAGGAAAGGGAACGCTTTGTCTGCCGGGCGAAATGCGGGGAAGGGCTCACATGCACACACCCAGTACCCCTCACGCATTGCGTCAGGTAGGGAACGCTTTGTCTGCCGGGCGAAATGCGGGGAGGGCTCACATGCACACACCCAGTACCCCTCACGCATTGCGTCAGGTAGGGAACGCTTTGTCTGCCGGGGCGAAATGCGGGGAAGGGCTCACATGCACACACGCACTGACCCTCACGCATTGCGTCAGGTAGGGAACGCTTTGTCTGCCGGGCGAAATGCGGGGAAGGGCTCACATGCACACACGCACTGACCCTCACGCATTGCGCCAGGAAAGGGAAACCCAGGGGATCCTTTTGGCTGCCGGGCAAAATGCGGGGTAGGGCTCACATGCACACACGCAGTGCCCCCTCACGCATTGCGTCAGGTAGGGAACGCTTTGTCTGCCGGGCGAAATGCGGGGTAGGGCTCACATGCACACACGCACTGACCCTCACGCATTGCGCCAGGAAAGGGAAACCCAGGGGATCCTTTTGGGTGCCGGGCAAAATGCGGGGTAGGGCTCACATGCACACACGCAGTACCCCTCACGCATTGCGTCAGGTAGGGAACGCTTTGTCTGCCGGGCGAAATGCGGGGTAGGGCTCACATGCACACACGCACTGACCCTCACGCATTGCGCCAGGAAAGGGAAACCCAGGGGATCCTTTTGGGTGCCGGGCAAAATGCGGGGTAGGGCTCACATGCACACACGCAGTGCCCCTCACGCATTGCGCCAGGAAAGGGAACGCTTTGTCTGCCGGGCGAAATGCGGGGTAGGGCTCACATGCACACACGCACTGACCCTCACGCATTGCGCCAGGAAAGGGAAACCCAGGGGATCCTTTTGTCTGCCGGGCGAAATGCGGGGTAGGGTTCACATGCACACACGCACTGACCCTCACGCATCGCGCCAGGAAAGGGAACGCTTTGTCTGCCGGGCGAAATGCGGGGAAGGGCTCACATGCACACACCCAGTACCCCTCACGCATTGCGTCAGGTAGGGAACGCTTTGTCTGCCGGGCGAAATGCGGGGAAGGGCTCACATGCACACACGCACTGACCCTCACGCATTGCGCCAGGAAAGGGAAACCCAGGGGATCCTTTTGGCTGCCGGGCAAAATGCGGGGTAGGGCTCACATGCACACACGCAGTGCCCCCTCACGCATTGCGTCAGGTAGGGAACGCTTTGTCTGCCGGGCGAAATGCGGGGAAGGGCTCACATGCACACACCCAGTACCCCTCACGCATTGCGTCAGGTAGGGAACGCTTTGTCTGCCGGGCGAAATGCGGGGAAGGGCTCACATGCACACACCCAGTACCCCTCACGCATTGCGTCAGGTAGGGAACGCTTTGTCTGCCGGGCGAAATGCGGGGAAGGGCTCACATGCACACACGCACTGACCCTCACGCATTGCGCCAGGAAAGGGAAACCCAGGGGATCCTTTTGGCTGCCGGGCAAAATGCGGGGTAGGGCTCACATGCACACACGCAGTGCCCCTCACGCATTGCGTCAGGTAGGGAACGCTTTGTCTGCCGGGCGAAATGCGGGGAAGGGCTCACATGCACACACGCACTGACCCTCACGCATTGCGCCAGGAAAGGGAAACCCAGGGGATCCTTTTGGGTGCCGGGCAAAATGCGGGGTAGGGCTCACATGCACACACGCAGTACCCCTCACGCATTGCGTCAGGTAGGGAACGCTTTGTCTGCCGGGCGAAATGCGGGGTAGGGCTCACATGCACACACGCACTGACCCTCACGCATTGCGCCAGGAAAGGGAAACCCAGGGGATCCTTTTGGCTGCCGGGCAAAATGCGGGGTAGGGCTCACATGCACACACGCAGTGCCCCCTCACGCATTGCGTCAGGTAGGGAACGCTTTGTCTGCCGGGCGAAATGCGGGGAAGGGCTCACATGCACACACGCACTGACCCTCACGCATTGCGCCAGGAAAGGGAAACCCAGGGGATCCTTTGGGGTGCCGGGCAAAATGCGGGGTAGGGCTCACATGCACACACGCAGTGCCCCCTCACGCATTGCGCCAGGAAAGGGAACGCTTTGTCTGCCGGGCGAAATGCGGGGAAGGGCTCACATGCACACACCCAGTACCCCTCACGCATTGCGCCAGGAAAGGGAACGCTTTGTCTGCCGGGCGAAATGCGGGGAAGGGCTCACATGCACACACCCAGTACCCCTCACGCATTGCGTCAGGTAGGGAACGCTTTGTCTGCCGGGCGAAATGCGGGGTAGGGCTCACATGCACACACGCACTGACCCTCACGCATTGCGCCAGGAAAGGGAAACCCAGGGGATCCTTTTGGGTGCCGGGCAAAATGCGGGGTAGGGCTCACATGCACACACGCAGTGCCCCCTCACGCATTGCGCCAGGAAAGGGAACGCTTTGTCTGCCGGGCGAAATGCGGGGAAGGGCTCACATGCACACACCCAGTACCCCTCACGCATTGCGTCAGGTAGGGAACGCTTTGTCTGCCGGGCGAAATGCGGGGTAGGGCTCACATGCACACACGCACTGACCCTCACGCATTGCGCCAGGAAAGGGAAACCCAGGGGATCCTTTTGGGTGCCGGGCGAAATGCGGGGTAGGGCTCACATGCACACACGCAGTGACCCTCACGCATTGCGCCAGGAAAGGGAACGCTTTGTCTGCCGGGCGAAATGCGGGGAAGGGCTCACATGCACACACCCAGTACCCCTCACGCATTGCGTCAGGTAGGGAACGCTTTGTCTGCCGGGCGAAATGCGGGGTAGGGCTCACATGCACACACGCACTGACCCTCACGCATTGCGCCAGGAAAGGGAAACCCAGGGGATCCTTTTGGCTGCCGGGCGAAATGCGGGGAAGGGCTCACATGCACACACGCAGTGCCCCCTCACGCATTGCGTCAGGTAGGGAACGCTTTGTCTGCCGGGGCGAAATGCGGGGAAGGGCTCACATGCACACACCCAGTACCCCTCACGCATTGCGTCAGGTAGGGAACGCTTTGTCTGCCGGGCGAAATGCGGGGAAGGGCTCACATGCACACACCCAGTACCCCTCACGCATTGCGTCAGGTAGGGAACGCTTTGTCTGCCGGGCGAAATGCGGGGAAGGGCTCACATGCACACACCCAGTACCCTCACGCATTGCGCCAGGAAAGGGAAACCCAGGGGATCCTTTTGGGTGCCGGGCAAATGCGGGGTAGGGCTCACATGCACACACGCAGTGCCCCCTCACGCATTGCGCCAGGAAAGGGAACGCTTTGTCTGCCGGGCGAAATGCGGGGAAGGGCTCACATGCACACACCCAGTACCCCTCACGCATTGCGTCAGGTAGGGAACGCTTTGTCTGCCGGGCGAAATGCGGGGAAGGGCTCACATGCACACACCCAGTACCCCTCACGCATTGCGTCAGGTAGGGAACGCTTTGTCTGCCGGGCGAAATGCGGGGAAGGGCTCACATGCACACACCCAGTACCCCTCACGCATTGCGTCAGGAAAGGGAACGCTTTGTCTGCCGGGCGAAATGCGGGGAAGGGCTCACATGCACACACCCAGTACCCCTCACGCATTGCGTCAGGTAGGGAACGCTTTGTCTGCCGGGCGAAATGCGGGGTAGGGCTCACATGCACACACGCACTGACCCTCACGCATTGCGCCAGGAAAGGAAAACCCAGTGGATCCTTTTGGGTGCCGGGCAAAATGCGGGGTAGGGCTCACATGCACACACGCAGTGCCCCCTCACGCATTGCGCCAGGAAAGGGAACGCTTTGTCTGCCGGGCGAAATGCGGGGAAGGGCTCACATGCACACACCCAGTACCCCTCACGCATTGCGTCAGGTAGGGAACGCTTTGTCTGCCGGGCGAAATGCGGGGTAGGGCTCACATGCACACACGCACTGACCCTCACGCATTGCGCCAGGAAAGGGAAACCCAGGGGATCCTTTTGGGTGCCGGGCGAAATGCGGGGTAGGGTTCACATGCACACACGCACTGACCCTCACGCATTGCGCCAGGAAAGGGAACGCTTTGTCTGCCGGGCGAAATGCGGGGAAGGGCTCACATGCACACACCCAGTACCCCTCACGCATTGCGTCAGGTAGGGAACGCTTTGTCTGCCGGGCGAAATGCGGGGAAGGGCTCACATGCACACACGCACTGACCCTCACGCATTGCGCCAGGAAAGGGAAACCCAGGGGATCCTTTGGCTGCCGGGCAAAATGCGGGGTAGGGCTCACATGCACACACGCAGTGCCCCCTCACGCATTGCGTCAGGTAGGGAACGCTTTGTCTGCCGGGCGAAATGCGGGGAAGGGCTCACATGCACACACCCAGTACCCCTCACGCATTGCGTCAGGTAGGGAACGCTTTGTCTGCCGGGCGAAATGCGGGGAAGGGCTCACATGCACACACCCAGTACCCCTCACGCATTGCGTCAGGTAGGGAACGCTTTGTCTGCCGGGCGAAATGCGGGGAAGGGCTCACATGCACACACCCAGTACCCCTCACGCATTGCGCCAGGAAAGGGAAACCCAGGGGATCCTTTTGGGTGCCGGGCAAAATGCGGGGTAGGGTTCACATGCACACACGCAGTGCCCCCTCACGCATTGCGCCAGGAAAGGGAACGCTTTGTCTGCCGGGCGAAATGCGGGGAAGGGCTCACATGCACACACCCAGTACCCCTCACGCATTGCGTCAGGTAGGGAACGCTTTGTCTGCCGGGCGAAATGCGGGGAAGGGCTCACATGCACACACCCAGTACCCCTCACGCATTGCGTCAGGTAGGGAACGCTTTGTCTGCCGGGCGAAATGCGGGGAAGGGCTCACATGCACACACCCAGTACCCCTCACGCATTGCGTCAGGTAGGGAACGCTTTGTCTGCCGGGCGAAATGCGGGGAAGGGCTCACATGCACACACGCACTGACCCTCACGCATTGCGCCAGGAAAGGGAAACCCAGGGGATCCTTTTGGCTGCCGGGCAAAATGCGGGGTAGGGCTCACATGCACACACGCAGTGCCCCCTCACGCATTGCGTCAGGTAGGGAACGCTTTGTCTGCCGGGCGAAATGCGGGGTAGGGCTCACATGCACACACGCACTGACCCTCACGCATTGCGCCAGGAAAGGGAAACCCAGGGGATCCTTTTGGGTGCCGGGCAAAATGCGGGGTAGGGCTCACATGCACACACGCAGTACCCCTCACGCATTGCGTCAGGTAGGGAACGCTTTGTCTGCCGGGCGAAATGCGGGGTAGGGCTCACATGCACACACGCACTGACCCTCACGCATTGCGCCAGGAAAGGGAAACCCAGGGATCCTTTTGGCTGCCGGGCAAAATGCGGGGTAGGGCTCACATGCACACACGCAGTGCCCCCTCACGCATTGCGCCAGGAAAGGGAACGCTTTGTCTGCCGGGCGAAATGCGGGGTAGGGCTCACATGCACACACGCACTGACCCTCACGCATTGCGCCAGGAAAGGGAAACCCAGGGGATCCTTTTGTCTGCCGGGCGAAATGCGGGGTAGGGCTCACATGCACACACGCACTGACCCTCACGCATTGCGCCAGGAAAGGGAACGCTTTGTCTGCCGGGCGAAATGCGGGGAAGGGCTCACATGCACACACCCAGTACCCCTCACGCATTGCGTCAGGTAGGGAACGCTTTGTCTGCCGGGCGAAATGCGGGGAAGGGCTCACATGCACACACGCACTGACCCTCACGCATTGCGCCAGGAAAGGGAAACCCAGGGGATCCTTTTGGCTGCCGGGCAAAATGCGGGGTAGGGCTCACATGCACACACGCAGTGCCCCCTCACGCATTGCGTCAGGTAGGGAACGCTTTGTCTGCCGGGCGAAATGCGGGGAAGGGCTCACATGCACACACCCAGTACCCCTCACGCATTGCGTCAGGTAGGGAACGCTTTGTCTGCCGGGCGAAATGCGGGGAAGGGCTCACATGCACACACCCAGTACCCCTCACGCATTGCGTCAGGTAGGGAACGCTTTGTCTGCCGGGCGAAATGCGGGGAAGGGCTCACATGCACACACGCACTGACCCTCACGCATTGCGCCAGGAAAGGGAAACCCAGGGGATCCTTTTGGCTGCCGGGCAAAATGCGGGGTAGGGCTCACATGCACACACGCAGTGCCCCCTCACGCATTGCGTCAGGTAGGGAACGCTTTGTCTGCCGGGCGAAATGCGGGGAAGGGCTCACATGCACACACGCACTGACCCTCACGCATTGCGCCAGGAAAGGGAAACCCAGGGGATCCTTTTGGGTGCCGGGCAAAATGCGGGGTAGGGCTCACATGCACACACGCAGTACCCCTCACGCATTGCGTCAGGTAGGGAACGCTTTGTCTGCCGGGCGAAATGCGGGGTAGGGCTCACATGCACACACGCACTGACCCTCACGCATTGCGCCAGGAAAGGAAACCCAGGGGATCCTTTTGGCTGCCGGGCAAAATGCGGGGTAGGGCTCACATGCACACACGCAGTGCCCCCTCACGCATTGCGTCAGGTAGGGAACGCTTTGTCTGCCGGGCGAAATGCGGGGTAGGGCTCACATGCACACACGCACTGACCCTCACGCATTGCGCCAGGAAAGGGAAACCCAGGGGATCCTTTTGGGTGCTGGGCAAATGCGGGGTAGGGCTCACATGCACACACGCAGTACCCCTCACGCATTGCGTCAGGTAGGGAACGCTTTGTCTGCCGGGCGAAATGCGGGGTAGGGCTCACATGCACACACGCACTGACCCTCACGCATTGCGCCAGGAAAGGGAAACCCAGGGGATCCTTTTGTCTGCCGGGCAAAATGCGGGGTAGGGCTCACATGCACACACGCAGTGCCCCCTCACGCATTGCGCCAGGAAAGGGAACGCTTTGTCTGCCGGGCGAAATGCGGGGTAGGGCTCACATGCACACACGCACTGACCCTCACGCATTGCGCCAGGTAGGGAACGCTTTGTCTGCCGGGCGAAATGCGGGGAAGGGCTCACATGCACACACCCAGTACCCCTCACGCATTGCGCCAGGAAAGGGAACGCTTTGTCTGCCGGGCGAAATGCGGGGAAGGGCTCACATGCACACACCCAGTACCCCTCACGCATTGCGTCAGGTAGGGAACGCTTTGTCTGCCGGGCGAAATGCGGGGTAGGGCTCACATGCACACACGCACTGACCCTCACGCATTGCGCCAGGAAAGGGAAACCCAGGGGATCCTTTTGGGTGCCGGGCAAAATGCGGGGTAGGGCTCACATGCACACACGCAGTGCCCCCTCACGCATTGCGCCAGGAAAGGGAACGCTTTGTCTGCCGGGCGAAATGCGGGGAAGGGCTCACATGCACACACCCAGTACCCCTCACGCATTGCGCCAGGAAAGGGAAACCCAGGGGATCCTTTTGGGTGCCGGGCAAAATGCGGGGTAGGGCTCACATGCACACACGCAGTGCCCCCTCACGCATTGCGCCAGGAAAGGGAACGCTTTGTCTGCCGGGCGAAATGCGGGGAAGGGCTCACATGCACACACCCAGTACCCCTCACGCATTGCGTCAGGTAGGGAACGCTTTGTCTGCCGGGCGAAATGCGGGGTAGGGCTCACATGCACACACGCACTGACCCTCACGCATTGCGCCAGGAAAGGGAAACCCAGGGGATCCTTTTGGGTGCCGGGCAAAATGCGGGGTAGGGCTCACATGCACACACGCAGTGCCCCTCACGCATTGCGCCAGGAAAGGGAACGCTTTGTCTGCCGGGCGAAATGCGGGGAAGGGCTCACATGCACACACCCAGTACCCCTCACGCATTGCGTCAGGTAGGGAACGCTTTGTCTGCCGGGCGAAATGCGGGGTAGGGCTCACATGCACACACGCACTGACCCTCACGCATTGCGCCAGGAAAGGGAACGCTTTGTCTGCCGGGCGAAATGCGGGGAAGGGCTCACATGCACACACCCAGTACCCCTCACGCATTGCGTCAGGTAGGGAACGCTTTGTCTGCCGGGCGAAATGCGGGGAAGGGCTCACATGCACACACGCACTGACCCTCACGCATTGCGCCAGGAAAGGGAAACCCAGGGGATCCTTTTGGCTGCCGGGCAAAATGCGGGGTAGGGCTCACATGCACACACGCAGTGCCCCCTCACGCATTGCGCCAGGAAGGGAACGCTTTGTCTGCCGGGCGAAATGCGGGGAAGGGCTCACATGCACACACCCAGTACCCCTCACGCATTGCGTCAGGTAGGGAACGCTTTGTCTGCCGGGCGAAATGCGGGGTAGGGCTCACATGCACACACGCACTACCCTCACGCATTGCGCCAGGAAAGGGAAACCCAGGGGATCCTTTTGGGTGCCGGGCAAAATGCGGGGTAGGGTTCACATGCACCACACGCAGTGCCCCTCACGCATTGCGCCAGGAAAGGGAACGCTTTGTCTGCCGGGCGAAAGCAGGGAAGGGCTCACATGCACACACCCAGTACCCCCTCACGCATTGCGTCAGGTAGGGAACGCTTTGTCTGCCGGGGCGAAATGCGGGGGAAGGGCTCACATGCACACACCCAGTACCCCTCACGCATTGCGTCAGGTAGGGAACGCTTTGTCTGCCGGGGCGAAATGCGGGGAAGGGGCTCACATGCAACACACCCAGTACCCCTCACGCATTGCGTCAGGTAGGGAACGCTTTGTCTGCCGGGCCAAAATGCGGGGAAGGGCTCGCATGCACACACGCACTGACCCTCACGCATTGCGGCCAGGAAAGGGAAACCCAGGGGATCCTTTTGGGCTGCCGGGCAAAATGCGGGGTAGGGCTCACATGCACACACGCAGTGCCCCCTCACGCATTGCGTCAGGTAGGGAACGCTTTGTCTGCCGGGCGAAATGCGGGGTAGGGCTCACATGCACACACGCACTGACCCTCACGCATTGCGCCAGGAAAGGGAAACCCAGGGGATCCTTTTGGGTGCTGGGCAAAATGCGGGGTAGGGCTCACATGCACACACGCAGTACCCCTTACGCAATTGTGTCAGGTAGGGAACGCTTTGTCTGCCGGGCGAAATGCGGGGTAGGGCTCACATGCACACACGACTGACCCTCACGCATTGCGCCAGGAAAGGGAAACCCAGGGGCTCCTTTTGGGTGCCGGGCAAAATGCGGGGTACGGGCTCACATGCACACACGCAGTGCCCCCTCACGCATTGCGCCAGGAAAGGGAACGCTTTGTCTGCCGGGCGAAAATGCGGGGGAAGGGCTCACATGCACACACGCACTGATCCTCACGCATTGCGCCAGGAAAGGGAAACCCAGGGGATCCTTTTGTCTGCGGGCGAAATGCGCGGTAGGGTTCACATGCACACACGCACTGACCCTCACGCATGTGCGCCAGGAAAGGGAACGCTTTGTCTGCCGGGCGAAATGCGGGGAAGGGCTCATATGCACACACCCAGTACCCCCTCACGCATTGCGTCAGGTAGGGGAACGCTTTGTCCTGCCGGGCGAAATGCGGGGAAGGGCTCACATGCACACACGCACTGATCCTCACGCATTGCGCCAGGAAAGGGAAACCCAGGGGATCCTTTTGGCTGCCGGGCAAAATGCGGGGTAGGGCTCACATGCACACACGCAGTGCCCCCCTCACGCATTGCGTCAGGTAGGGAACGCTTGTCTGCCGGGCGAAATGCGGGGAAGGGCTCACATGCACACACGCACTGACCCTCACGCATTGCGCCAGGAAGGGACAACCCAGGGGATCCTTTTGGCTTGCCGGGCAAAATGCGGGGTAGGGCTCACATGCACACACGCAGTGCCCCCTCACGCATTGCGTCAGGTAGGGAACGCTTTTGTCTGCCGGGCGAAATGCGGGGTAGGGCTCACATGCACACACGCACTGACCCTCACGCATTGCGCCAGGAAAGGGAAACCCAGGGGATCCTTTTGGGTGCTGGGCAAAATGCGGGGTAGGGCTCACATGCACACACGCAGTACCCCTTACGCATTGTGTCAGGTAGGGAACGCTTTGTCTGCCGGGCGAAATGCGGGTAGGGGCTCACCATGCACACACGCACTGACCCTCACGCATTGCGCAGGAAGGGAAACCCCAGGGCGATCCTTTTGTCTGCCGGGCAAAATGCGGGGTAGGGGTTCACATGCACACACGCAGTGCCCCCTCACGCATTGCGCCAGGAAAGGGAACGCTTTGTCTGCCGGGCGAAATGCGGGGGTAGGGCTCACATGCACCACGCACTGACCCCTCACGACATTGCGCCAGGTAGGGAACGCTTTGTCTGCCGGGGCGAAAATGCGGGGGAAGGGCTCACATGCACACACCCAGTACCCCTCACGCATTGCGTCAGGAAAGGGAACGCTTTGTCTGCCGGGGCGAATGGGGGGAAGGGCTCACATGCACACACCCAGTACCCCTCACGCATTGCGTCAGGTAGGGACGCTGTGTCTGCCGGGCGAAATGCGGGGGGTAGGGCTCACATGCACACACGCACGACCCTCACGCATTGCGCCAGGAAAGGGAAACCCAGGGGATCCTTTTGGGTGCCGGGCAAAATGGCGGGGTAGGGCTCACATGCACACACGCCAGTGCCCCCTCACGCATTGCGCCAGGAAGGGGAACGCTTTGTCTGCCGGGCGAAATGCGGGGAAGGGCTCACATGCACACACCCAGTACCCCTCACGCATTGCGCCAGGAAATGGAAACCCAGGGGATCCTTTTGGGTGCCGGGCAAAATGCGGGGGTAGGGTTCCACATGCACACACGCAGTGCCCCCTCACGGATTGCGCCAGGAAAGGGAACGCTTTGTCTGCCGGGCGAAATGCGGGGAAGGGCTCACATGCACACACCCAGTACCCCTCACGCATTGCGTCAGGTAGGGAACGCTTTGTCTGCCGGGCGAAATGCGGGGTTAGGGCTCACATGCACACAACGCACTGACCCTCACGCATTGCGCCAGGAAAGGGAAACCCAGGGGATCCTTTTGGGTGCCGGGCAAAATGCGGGGTAGGGTTCACATGCACACACGCAGTGCCCCCTCACGCATTGCGCCAGGAAAGGGAACGCTTTGTCTGCCGGGCGAAATGCGGGGTAGGGCTCACATGCACACACGCACTGACCCACACGCATTGCGTCAGGTAGGGAACGCTTTGTCTGCCGGGGCGAAATGCGGGGTAGGGCTCACATGCACACACGCACTGACCCTCACGCATTGCGCCAGGAAAGGGAAACCCAGGGGATCCTTTTGGGTGCCGGGCAAAATGCGGGTAGGGTTCACATGCACACACGCAGTGCCCCCTCACGCATTGCGCCAGGAAAGGGAACGCTTTGTCTGCCGGGCGAAATGCGGGGAAGGGCTCACATGCACACACCCAGTACCCCTCACGCATTGCGTCAGGTAGGGAACGCTTTGTCTGCCGGGCGAAATGCGGGGTAGGGCTCACATGCACACACGCACTGACCCACACGCATTGCGCCAGGAAAGGGAAACCCAGGGGATCCTTTTGTCTGCCGGGCGAAATGCGGGGTAGGGTTCACATGCACACACGCACTGACCCTCACGCATTGCGTCAGGAAAGGGAACGCTTTGTCTGCCGGGCGAAATGCGGGGAAGGGCTCACATGCACACACGCACTGACCCTCACGCATTGCGCCAGGAAAGGGAAACCCAGGGGATCCTTTTGGCTGCCGGGCAAAATGCGGGGTAGGGGCTCACATGCACACACGCAGTGCCCCCTCACGCATTGCGTCAGGTAGGGAACGCTTTGTCTGCCGGGCGAAATGCGGGGGTAGGGCCTCACATGCACACACGCACTGGACCCTCACGCATTGCGCCAGGAAAGGGAAACCCAGGGGAATCCTTTTGGGTGCTGGGCAAAATGCGGGGGTAGGGCTCACATGCACACACGCAGTACCCCTTACGCATTGTGTCAGGTAGGGAACGCTTTGTCTGCCGGGCGAAATGCGGGGTAGGGCTCACATGCACACACGCACTGACCCTCACGCATTGCGCCAGGAAAGGGAAACCCAGGGGATCCTTTTGGGTGCCGGGCAAAATGCGGGGTAGGGCTCACATGCACACACGCAGTGCCCCCTCACGCATTGCGCCAGGAAAGGGAACGCTTTGTCTGCCGGGCGAAATGCGGGGAAGGGCTCACATGCACACACGCACTGATCCTCACGCATTGCGCCAGGAAAGGGAAACCCAGGGGATCCTTTTGTCTGCCGGGCGAAATGCGCGGTAGGGTTCACATGCACACACGCCACTGACCCTCACGCATTGCGCCAGGAAAGGGAACGCTTTGTCTGCCGGGCGAAATTGCGGGGAAGGGCTCATATGCACACACCCAGTACCCCTCACGCATTGCGTCAGGTAGGGAACGCTTTGTCTGCCGGGCGAAATGCGGGGAAGGGCTCACATGCACACACGCACTGATCCTCACGCATTTGCGCCAGGAAAGGGAAACCCAGGGATCCTTTTGGCTGCCGGGCAAAATGCGGGGTAGGGCTCACATGCACACACGCAGTGCCCCCTCACGCATTGCGTCAGGTAGGGAACGCTTTGTCTGCCGGGCGAAATGCGGGGAAGGGCTCACATGCACACACGCACTGACCCTCACGCATTGCGCCAGGAAAGGGAAACCCAGGGGATCCTTTTGGCTGCCGGGCAAAATTGCGGGGTAGGGCTCACATGCACACACGCAGTGCCCCCTCACGTATTGCGTCAGGTAGGGAAACGGTTTGTCTGCCGGGCGAAATGCGGGGTAGGGCTCACATGCACACACGCACTGACCCTCACGCATTGCGCCAGGAAAGGGAAACCCCAGGGGATCCTTTTGGGTGCTGGGCAAATGCGGGGTAGGGCTCACATGCACACACGCAGTACCCCTTACGCATTGTGTCAGGTAGGGAACGCTTTGTCTGCCGGCGAAATGCGGGGTAGGGCTCACATGCACACACGCACTGACCCTCACGCAATTGCGCCAGGAAAAGGGAAACCCAGGGGATCCTTTTGTCTGCCGGGCAAAATGCGGGGTAGGGTTCACATGCACACACGCAGTGCCCCCTCACGCATTGCGCCAGGAAAGGGAACGCTTTGTCTGCCGGGGCGAAATGCGGGGTAGGGGCTCACATGCACACACGCACTGACCCTCACGCATTGCGCCAGGTAGGGAACGCTTTGTCTGCCGGGGCGAAATGCGGGGAAGGGCTCACATGCACACACCCAGTATACCCCTCACGCATTGCGTCAGGAAAGGGAACGCTTTGTCTGCCGGGGCGAAATGCGGGGAAGGGCTCACATGCACACACCCAGTACCCCTCACGCATTGCGTCAGGTAGGGAACGCTTTGTCTGCCGGGCGAAATGCGGGGTAGGGCTCACATGCACACACGCACTGACCCTCACGCATTGCGCCAGGAAAGGGAAACCCAGGGGATCCTTTTGGGTGCCGGGCAAAATGCGGGGTAGGGCTCACATGCACACACGCAGTGCCCCTCACGCATTGCGCCAGGAAAGGGGAACGCTTTGTCTGCCGGGCGAAATGCGGGGAAGGGCTCACATGCACACACCCAGTACCCCTCACGCATTGCGCCAGGAAAGGGAAACCCAGGGGATCCTTTTGGGTGCCGGGCAAAATGCGGGGTAGGGTTCACATGCACACACGCAGTGCCCCCTCACGGATTGCGCCAGGAAAGGGAACGCTTGTCTGCCGGGCGAAATGCGGGAAGGGCTCACATGCACACACCCAGTACCCCTCACGCATTGCGTCAGGTAGGGAACGCTTTGTCTGCCGGCGAAATGCGGGGTAGGGCTCACATGCACACACGCACTGACCCTCACGCATTGCGCCAGGAAAGGGAAACCCAGGGGATCCTTTTGGGTGCCGGGCGAAATGCGGGGTAGGGCTCACATGCACACACGCAGTGCCCCCTCACGCATTGCGCCAGGAAAGGGAACGCTTTGTCTGCCGGGCGAAATGCGGGGTAGGGCTCACATGCACACACGCACTGACCCACACGCATTGCGTCAGGTAGGGAACGCTTTGTCTGCCGGGGCGAAATGCGGGGTAGGGCTCACATGCACACACGCACTGACCCTCACGCATTGCGCCAGGAAAGGGAAACCCAGGGGATCCTTTTGGGTGCCGGGCAAAATGCGGGTAGGGTTCACATGCACACACGCAGTGCCCCCTCACGCATTGCGCCAGGAAAGGGAACGCTTTGTCTGCCGGGCGAAATGCGGGGAAGGGCTCACATGCACACACCAGTACCCCTCACGCATTGCGTCAGGTAGGGAACGCTTTGTCTGCCGGGCGAAATGCGGGGTAGGGCTCACATGCACACACGCACTGACCCACACGCATTGCGCCAGGAAAGGGAAACCCAGGGGATCCTTTTGTCTGCCGGGCGAAATGCGGGGTAGGGTTCACATGCACACACGCACTGACCCTCACGCATTGCGCCAGGAAAGGGAACGCTTTGTCTGCCGGGCGAAATGCGGGGAAGGGCTCATATGCACACACGCACTGACCCTCACGCATTGCGCCAGGAAAGGGAAATCCAGGGGATCCTTTTGGGTGCCGGGCAAAATGCGGGGTAGGGCTCACATGCACACACGCAGTGCCCCCTCACGCATTGCGCCAGGAAAGGGAACGCTTTGTCTGCCGGGCGAAATGCGGGGAAGGGCTCACATGCACACACCCAGTACCCCTCACGCATTGCGCCAGGAAAGGGAAACCCAGGAGATCCTTTTGGGTGCCGGGCAAAATGCGGGGTAGGGCTCACATGCACACACGCAGTGCCCCCTCACGCATTGCGCCAGGAAAGGGAACGCTTTGTCTGCCGGGCGAAATGCGGGGAAGGGCTCACATGCACACACCCAGTACCCCTCACGCATTGCGCCAGGAAAGGGAAACCCAGGGGATCCTTTTGGGTGCCGGGCAAAATGCGGGGTAGGGTTCACATGCACACACGCACTGACACTCACGCATTGCGCCAGGAAAGGGAACGCTTTGTCTGCCGGGCGAAATGCGGGGAAGGGCTCACATGCACACACCCAGTACCCCTCACGCATTGCGTCAGGTAGGGAACGCTTTGTCTGCCGGGCGAAATGCGGGGTAGGGCTCACATGCACACACGCACTGACCCTCACGCATTGCGCCAGGAAAGGGAAACCCAGGGTATCCTTTTGGGTGCCGGGCAAAATGCGGG
This sequence comes from Chlamydomonas incerta, assembly GCA_016834605.1. Classification (NCBI taxonomy): domain Eukaryota; kingdom Viridiplantae; phylum Chlorophyta; class Chlorophyceae; order Chlamydomonadales; family Chlamydomonadaceae; genus Chlamydomonas; species Chlamydomonas incerta. The sequence goes on along the minus strand of JAEHOC010000240.1, from coordinate 14,287 downwards.
GTAGGGTTCACATGCACACACGCAGTGCCCCCTCACGCATTGCGTCAGGTAGGGAACGCTTTGTCTGCCGGGGCGAAATGCGGGGTAGGGTTCACATGCACACACGCACTGACCCTCACGCATTGCGTCAGGTAGGGAACGCTTTGTCTGCCGGGCGAAATGCGGGGAAGGGCTCACATGCACACACGCACTGACTTTCACGCATTGCGCCAGGAAAGGGAAACCCAGGGGATCCTTTTGGCTGCCGGGCAAAACGCGGGGTAGGGCTCACATGCACACACGCAGTGCCCCCTCACGCATTGCGTCAGGTAGGGAACGCTTTGTCTGCCGGGCGAAATGCGGGGAAGGGCTCACATGCACACACGCACTGACCCTCACGCATTGCGCCAGGAAAGGGAAACCCAGGGGATCCTTTTGGGTGCTGGGCAAAATACGGGGTAGGGCTCACATGCACACACGCAGTACCCCTTACGCATTGTGTCAGGTAGGGAACGCTTTGTCTGCCGGGCGAAATGCGGGGTAGGGCTCACATGCACACACGCACTGACCCTCACGCATTGCGCCAGGAAAGGGAAACCCAGGGGATCCTTTTGGGTGCCGGGCAAAATGCGGGGTAGGGCTCACATGCACACACGCAGTGCCCCCTCACGCATTGCGCCAGGAAAGGGAACGCTTTGTCTGCCGGGCGAAGTGCGGGGAAGGGCTCACATGCACACACCCAGTACCCCTCACGCATTGCGTCAGGTAGGGAACGCTTTGTCTGCCGGGCGAAATGCGGGGTAGGGCTCACATGCACACACGCACTGACCCTCACGCATTGCGCCAGGAAAGGGAAACCCAGGGGATCCTTTTGTCTGCCGGGCGAAATGCGCGGTAGGGTTCACATGCACACACGCACTGACCCTCACGCATTGCGCCAGGAAAGGGAACGCTTTGTCTGCCGGGCGAAATGCGGGGAAGGGCTCATATGCACACACCCAGTACCCCTCACGCATTGCGTCAGGTAGGGAACGCTTTGTCTGCCGGGGCGAAATGCGGGGTAGGGCTCACATGCACACACGCAGTGCCCCCTCACGCATTGCGTCAGGTAGGGAACGCTTTGTCTGCCGGGCGAAATGCGGGGAAGGGCTCACATGCACACACGCACTGACCCTCACGCATTGCGTCAGGTAGGGAACGCTTTGTCTGCCGGGCGAAATGCGGGGTAGGGCTCACATGCACACACGCACTGACCCTCACGCATTGCGCCAGGAAAGGGAACGCTTTGTCTGCCGGGCGAAATGCGGGGAAGGGCTCATATGCACACACCCAGTACCCCTCACGCATTGCGTCAGGTAGGGAACGCTTTGTCTGCCGGGGCGAAATGCGGGGAAGGGCTCACATGCACACACCCAGTACCCCTCACGCATTGCGTCAGGAAAGGGAACGCTTTGTCTGCCGGGGCGAAATGCGGGGAAGGGTCACATGCACACACCCAGTACCCCTCACGCATTGCGTCAGGTAGGGAACGCTTTGTCTGCCGGGCGAAATGCGGGGTAGGGCTCACATGCACACACGCACTGACCCTCACGCATTGCGCCAGGAAAGGGAAACCCAGGGGATCCTTTTGGGTGCCGGGCAAAATGCGGGGTAGGGCTCACATGCACACACCCAGTACCCCCTCACGCATTGCGTCAGGTAGGGAACGCTTTGTCTGCCGGGGCGAAATGCGGGGTAGGGTTCACATGCACACACGCACTGACCCTCACGCATTGCGCCAGGAAGGGAACGCTTTGTCTGCCGGGCGAAATGCGGGGAAGGGCTCATATGCACACACCCAGTACCCCTCACGCATTGCGTCAGGTAGGGAACGCTTTGTCTGCCGGGCGAAATGCGGGGAAGGGCTCACATGCACACACCCAGTACCCCCTCACGCATTGCGTCAGGTAGGGAACGCTTTGTCTGCCGGGCGAAATGCGGGGAAGGGCTCACATGCACACACGCACTGACTTTCACGCATTGCGCCAGGAAAGGGAAACCCAGGGGATCCTTTTGGCTGCCGGGCAAAACGCGGGGTAGGGCTCACATGCACACACGCAGTGCCCCCTCACGCATTGCGTCAGGTAGGGAACGCTTTGTCTGCCGGGCGAAATGCGGGGAAGGGCTCACATGCACACACCCAGTACCCCTCACGCATTGCGTCAGGTAGGGAACGCTTTGTCTGCCGGGCGAAATGCGGGGTAGGGCTCACATGCACACACGCACTGACCCTCACGCATTGCGCCAGGAAAGGGAAACCCAGGGGATCCTTTTGGGTGCCGGGCAAAATGCGGGGTAGGGCTCACATGCACACACGCAGTGCCCCCTCACGCATTGCGTCAGGTAGGGAACGCTTTGTCTGCCCGGGCGAAATGCGGGGTAGGGTTCACATGCACACACGCACTGACCCTCACGCATTGCGCCAGGAAAGGGAACGCTTTGTCTGCCGGGCGAAATGCGGGGAAGGGCTCATATGCACACACCCAGTACCCCTCACGCATTGCGTCAGGTAGGGAACGCTTTGTCTGCCGGGGCGAAATGCGGGGAAGGGCTCACATGCACACACCCAGTACCCCTCACGCATTGCGTCAGGTAGGGAACGCTTTGTCTGCCGGGCGAAATGCGGGGAAGGGCTCACATGCACACACGCACTGACTTTCACGCATTGCGCCAGGAAAGGGAAACCCAGGGGATCCTTTTGGCTGCCGGGCAAAACGCGGGGTAGGGCTCACATGCACACACGCAGTGCCCCCTCACGCATTGCGTCAGGTAGGGAACGCTTTGTCTGCCGGGCGAAATGCGGGGTAGGGCTCACATGCACACACGCACTGACCCTCACGCATTGCGCCAGGAAAGGGAAACCCAGGGGATCCTTTTGGGTGCTGGGCAAAATGCGGGGTAGGGCTCACATGCACACACGCAGTACCCCTTACGCATTGTGTCAGGTAGGGAACGCTTTGTCTGCCGGGCGAAATGCGGGGTAGGGCTCACATGCACACACGCACTGACCCTCACGCATTGCGCCAGGAAAGGGAAACCCAGGGGATCCTTTTGGGTGCCGGGCAAAATGCGGGGTAGGGCTCACATGCACACACGCAGTGCCCCCTCACGCATTGCGCCAGGAAAGGGAACGCTTTGTCTGCCGGGCGAAGTGCGGGGAAGGGCTCACATGCACACACCCAGTACCCCTCACGCATTGCGTCAGGTAGGGAACGCTTTGTCTGCCGGGCGAAATGCGGGGAAGGGCTCACATGCACACACCCAGTACCCCTCACGCATTGCGTCAGGTAGGGAACGCTTTGTCTGCCGGGCGAAATGCGGGGTAGGGCTCACATGCACACACGCACTGACCCTCACGCATTGCGCCAGGAAAGGGAAACCCAGGGGATCCTTTTGGGTGCCGGGCAAAATGCGGGGTAGGGCTCACATGCACACACGCAGTGCCCCCTCACGCATTGCGTCAGGTAGGGAACGCTTTGTCTGCCGGGCGAAATGCGGGGAAGGGCTCATATGCACACACGGATGCTTAGCTCCGGGGGGAGCGAAGCGACCACCGGGGCTGAGCAGGGTTTAGCATGGGGGCCGTAGAACGGCCGAAGCGGTTTAGGCTCGCTGCTCTCTCCTGTTCGGCATTCTGCCTCTCTGATAGAGCAGCTCACACCGCTTCTGAGCGGTCTTTCAGTCCAAGCCTTCCAAGACTCTACTCTAATTGAAGGAGCTTCTTCGTCGCGATGGTCAAGACCCGAGCAGGCAAGACAACCGCAGCGGAGGATGTAGGAGGACAGCAGCAGAAGAATGTCGCCAAGAAAACCGGGAAGCGGGGCGCGAAGTCGGGAGCGAAGGGCGCGAAGGGTGCGAAGACCGCGGGTGCCCAGCGCAAGCGCGCGGAGAAGCGGCCTCCCGCGAAGCAGCCTGCTGCAAAGGAACCCTCTAAGGCAGTCACGGTGCAGTCCAAGTCGGGCAAGCGCACCGGCGAGGGTGGGGAGTCGCGATCGCACTCGCGCCCGCGCACGTCCTTTGCGGGCTTCTCAGACTGGCAGCGCGGGGTGGGCCAGAACATCGCAGACGCTCTTATTCCCGCGCTGAAGGAGGCGCTGGCCCCGGTCGTGCCGGCGACGGTCGCGCGTGCCACGGCCGTGCCGGCCGCGGCACCCCCTCCCGCCCCGGCCCCCGCCCCCCCCCGCCCCCGCAGACCGCCGCCGCGGCGGCCGCTCCGACGGCCGCCACCGCGGCCGCGGGCCCGGCGGGCCGCCCCCGTGGTGGCCGCCCCCGCAGTGGCTGCGCCCGCGGCCGCGCCCGCGGCGGTCGGCGGCGAGGCCACCGCCATCGAAGACAACAAGACGGTCGTGCTCGCCAACGTGTCGTTCGCAAACCTACCAACCGGCTATGCCAACGTGCACAAGTTCTACCACCGCCTCGCGCTGCTCGCTCTGGCCAAGACGGGCAGCAACGAGCAGAGCAAGCCGTTCATCCGCGCCATCGCGGCGCTGGCCATGAACGGCGAGAAGGTGTACAAGCTGCACGGCAACGAGCCCAACAACGGCGCTCGCCTGGACGGCTGCCTGGCGTACATCCACGAGACCATGGCGCGCGTGTGCGACGACGTCAACGCCGGCTACGATGCCGAGCTGGCGAAGTCCTGCCTGGCCGCCGCGGCCAAGAAGGGCAACGGCGGCGGCGGCGGCGGCGGTGGCGGCGGCAACGGCGGAGGGGCGGGCGGCAAGAACAAGAAGACGGCGCAGCACGGCCAGCAGCAGCAGGGCCAGCAGCAGCAGGGCCAGCAGGCGCAGGCGCAGGCGCAGCAGCACCGCAACCGCGACCGCGAGCGCCCTTGAACACGAATGAGTATGGGGGCGTAGGGTCGGGCCCGGGCTTTCCTCCTTGCCCAGTGATCACCTCCCCCTCCCCGCACCGGGTGTAGCATAGGCACGAGTTGGCGGCGGGGCCGCGTGGTTGGGCCCAGGGGGAGGGGGAGCAAGGGCAGGAGCCGGGCAAGCGCGTAGGTTCCCTTGCGTGGTTGTCGGCCTGAGCCAGCGGTGCCGCGTCATCGCTTGCTCTGTTGTGGCCTGTGCTGTTCGGGCCGCGCCCCGTCAGCAGGATGTCGCCCGCGTGCGACGGACTTTCCACCCGCGCGTGGACTAGCCAACCGCCCGCGGGCGGAACGCGTGCAACTGTTGGGGGTCTGCCACTTTCCCTTCCCATCTCTCCACCTCCAGGCCGGCTAGTCACAGCCCCAGCTTCACCCCAACGCAGGATGGACTTCGTGAAGAAACTTTTCCGGCGTGACAGCAAGAAGAAGAGGGAAGCTCAGGAGGCGCTAGACGACGTTCACCCGCGCGCTCAGAGCAGACAAGGCGCAGTTCGACACGCAGCGGGCAGCAGCGCCCGCTGCAGCCCCGCGGCCACCGGCAGCGGCGGCGCCAACTCCAGCCGCGCTTCCGGGGCAGCCAGCCGCGGACCGTGCCCGGCAGCTCCCCCAAACAGCGCGTGCACCAGAACAGGCGCCTCGTGTCCGCCACCGGAAGGAGGCCGCACCACAGCCCCTCTCAGCCGAAGGTACGATTAGGGATGAGGGGTTTGTGTTCGGAGCGGACAACCCGGGCGAGGTGGAGGGCCCGGCCGCAGCCGCAGCGGGAACAGCAGCAGCAGCCAAGCCGCCACCCCCAGTAATGCGGGGCCGCCTCCGGGCCTGCTACAGTGAGTGGGAGCAATGGGTTGACAACCCGCTCGTGCTAAGCTGGGTGCGGGAGGGGTTCCCCCTTTCCTGGGAGGGCGGCAGGGCGCCGCCCCGGCACCACGGCCGGAACCACGCCTCCGCACTTGAGCACGCCGACTTCGTCGACAAAGCAGTCGCCGACCTGCTCACCGCTAACTCCATTGAGCCCGTTGCCGCGAGACCCCACATGGTGTGCCCACTAGGCGTCGTACAACAGGGCGAGAAGTTCCGCCTGATCTACGACGGCCGCCCGCTAAACGACCACCTGCACGCGCCCAAGTTCCGGTACGAAGACCTGAAGGCCGTCCCGGGCTGGCTGCTGCCGGACGACTGGGTCTTCACGCTGGACCTCAAGTCCGGCTATCACCACGTGGACATACGTCGCGACTTCTGGACGTACCTGGGCTTCGAGTGGCGCGGGCAGTACTACGTCTTCACGCAGCTGCCTTTCGGCGTCTCGTCCGCCTGCTGGGCTTTCACCAAGCTAATGCGGGCGGTGCTGCGCGGGTGGCGCCGCCGCGGCTGGCGCTGCGGCGGGCTGCTGGATGACCAGTTCCACGCGGACCAAGACAAAGACGGTCTGGTACGGAGGCGAGCGGAAGTCGTGGCGCAGCTGGGGCGCCTGGGGTTCGTGGTGAACAGGGACAAGTCCATGCTGCAAGACGTGTCGCAGCGCGTCAAGTACCTGGGCATGATCCTAGACACCAGGGCCGGGGTGTTCGAGGTTCCGCCGGAGAAACGGGCTAAGGCCATGCAGGGCCATCAACTCAGCCCTGTCCGCACACCGCCTGCCTGTGCGCACGATCGCCTGCATCAAGGGGCAACTGCTGGCCATGTCCTGGGCCTTCGGCCCCTGGTCGCGCCTGCGCACCAGGGGCCTAGGCCAGCTCATTGAGACCCGCCGCTCCTGGAGCTCCCACCTCGCTCTGACAGGCGCCGCCCGCGAGGACCTCGAGTTCTGGCTGGACTACTTCGACCACTTCAACGGGCCGGCGCACCTCTGGCTGCCCCCACATACGTCCACTCCCTCATCTTCTGCGACGCCGCCGGCAAGAGCGACGCCTCGCTCGGGCGGCCTGGGGGGGCGTGGACCGTGCTGGACGGCCGGCGTGGTCGCGGCGCGCGGCGACGGGACGCCCGCATCAGCTCCTACGGCTCAACCCCGCAGGAGCTCCAGGCGGCCTTCAACGCCCTCCGCTCCTTCGAGCGGACGGCGGGCCTGGACGGGCAAGTCGTGCGGGTCATCACGGACAACCTCAACGCGCCAAACATCATCAACAAGGGCTCCGCCAAGGCCGACAACTGTACACCGTCGCCTCCCAGCTCCTGTGGTACTGCGTGGAGAGAGTACATACCGGCTGGAGGCGGAGTGGCGGCCGCGGGACAAGAACAAGCTCGCGGACTACCTCAGCAAGTACCCCGACCCCGACGACTGGGCGGTGTCGGACGCCGTCTTCACCCGGCTGTCGCGGCTGTGGGGGCCGTTCGAGGCGGATCTGTTCGCCTCACACAACACCCACCGCCTCCCAGTCTACTACTCGGCGTACTTCACGCCGGACACCTCGGGAGTCGACGCCTTCCGCTTCACCTGGGGCCGGGCGTGCTGGGCCTACCCGCCCTTCGGCCTCATCCTGCGTGTGCTGAAGCACGCGCAGGCGTGCCGGGCGCGGCTGTGCCTGCTCGCTCCCGTGTGGCCGACGCGGGACTGGTGGCCCTTCCTCACCGGGGACGGGGTGAAGTTCAAGGGCTTCGTCCACGGGGTGGTGTCGCTAGGGCCGATCGGGACCGGTTCTGGCACGGGGGCAACGCCTGCCGCGCCGCGCGGGCTCCTGGGACGTGATGGCACTGCTCCTCGATTTCGCCTCGCCCTCACCCCGCCCGGTCCCCGTGCCCCCCGACCGCGTGCAAGCGCGCCCGCAGAGGCGCGCCTGAGGGAGGACGCTGTGCTCGGGCCGCTCGCGCAGCACGCGGACCCCGAGCTGCGGGCGCTGGCGAGGGCGTTCGCCGCCACTGCCGACGCCCGCCCGGCCCCCAGCTCACAGCAGCAGTACCGCGCCCCATGGCGCGCGTTTGAGGCGTGGTGGCGGCAGCGGCACCTGCCAGGATCGGTCTACGACGCCGACCCGTGCATCGTCGGGCTCTACCTGTTCGCAGTGTTCCAGGCGGCCCGCGCAGACAGCGTGGGGGAAGGGCGCGTGCGCCAGGCCAGCGGCGCAATCCACCACTACTTCACCGCCGCGGGCCGGCCCCTCGCCAACTTCCCCACCCGACGTGCAAGTCAGGCGGGCAAGCTGGCGGCGCGGCAGCTAGTCCCGCGCGCGGGCCCCCCGCGGCGCCTTCACGGCGGAGGACCTCCGCCAGGTTCGTGGCCCACCACGGTGGGCCCAGCGCAGCGCTGCTTGACATCATGTACTGCGCGTGCGTGTCGTTGATGTTCTTCGGCTTCCTGCGCTTTGACGAGCTGGCGGAAGTGTGCGTGCACCACGACCTGCTAGTTGCTCTCAGACACGCACGCAGAGATCTTCATCCCGCGCTCTAAGACGGACCAGCTCTGCGCGGCGCCTGGGTGGATCGTGGCCCCCACCGGCGGCCCCAGCTGCCCGGTCGGCCTTACAGAGCGCTGCTGGCCGCGGGCGGCTACCGGCGCCCAGCCCGCCAGCCACGGAGAGGACGTCGGGCCGCGCCTGCGGCCGGTGCGCACCGGCCGCAGCGCCCACAGGCTCCAGCGGCCTCGTCGGCACCCACGCGGACCCGGTTCACACCACCTCCTACAAGACCTTCGCGCAGCGCCTGCGGCGGCTATTCGCTGCCGCTGGCCTGGCAGCGGACCTGACCACCCACTCCATGCGCAATCGGCGGCAAACAGCGCCGCCGAGGAGCTGGGCATCCCCGCCTCCCTGCGGATGGCTCAGGGCCGCTGGCCTTCGCCTGCGATGGTGGAGCTATACACGCGCCGGCGGCCGGACGCCGCCATCGACCTGACGCGCCGGCCTGGCCACCCCCGCTGATCGCGAGAGACTCTCTTATTCTCTTCGGTCTGCAGTGTAAGTGCCATTTGTCAGGTTACGGTTCCTCTCAGGTCCAGCTCAGCCCAATATCAGCTCCATTACAGCGAAGGCCGTTGGGCCACCAGGCTAAAACGGATGCTTAGCTTCCGGGGGAGCGAAGCGACCACCGGGGCTGAGCAGGGTTTAGCATGGGGCCGTAGAACGGCCGAAGCGGTTTAGGCTCGCTGCTCTCTCCTGTTCGGCATTCTGCCTCTCTGATAGAGCAGCTCACACCGCTTTCTGAGCGGTCTTTCAGTCCAAAGCCTTCCAAAGACTCTACTCTAATCCCCTCCCGCCGCGAAGCCTCCCGGCTCGCTCCACCCCAGGAGCATATCGGCGGCTGCTGGCGGCGCTTCCCAGGATGGCGGCTGGCGCACTGGAGCCGTGGCGCTGGGATGGGTTGGGTGTGGGGGCATGGGGCAGAGTCCGGCCAGGCGGCAGACGGGCGTATGCTCCCTGTCGTTGATTTCCTGGTGCGGAGGGTTGGGCTCGGTTTGTGGCATCAGGCTGCGGCAGGGTTTTTTTAGCTTGACGCTTGGGTTCCCGTTTTCGATTCCCTGCCGCGTTCCTGCCTGTGCCTTTTCTTCTCTTTTGGGGAACCCAGGTCGAAGGCCACGGGTGTTCGGGGGGGCGTGTGACTGTGTGGTTCGCGGACGCCTCGGTTTGGGGCGTGCGCCTGTGGGCCTCGAGTCGTTGGTGTATTTTGGCCGCGGCTGCTCGGTGTGGAGCTGTTAGTCTCGGCGCGCGGCTTGCGCGTGCTGTGATTCGGCAATCCTCATGCGGTCGTGGTGGTTTGGCCCCGCGGTGGCCCGCGCTCGCTCGGGCGCGCGTGTGTGGGCTCCTCTGCAGTGGAAGTGCCATTTGTCACAGGGGTTCGGTTCCTCTCGGATCCAGCTCAGCCCAATATCAGCTCCGATTACAAGCGAAGGCCGTTGGGCCACCAGGCTAAACGCCAGGAAACCGGCACCAGTGCCTGCAGGTATGAACGCTCATGGCTGCCGGGCGAAATGCGGGTAGGCCTCACATGCACACACGCAGTACCCCTCACGCATTGCGTCAGGAAAGGGAACGCTTTGTCTGCCGGGGCGAAATGCGGGGAAGGGCTCACATGCACACACCCAGTACCCCTCACGCATTGCGTCAGGTAGGGAACGCTTTGTCTGCCGGGGCGAAATGCGGGGAAGGGCTCACATGCACACACGCACTGACCCTCACGCATTGCGCCAGGAAAGGGAACGCTTTGTCTGCCGGGCGAAATGCGGGGAAGGGCTCATATGCACACACCCAGTACCCCCTCACGCATTGCGTCAGGTAGGGAACGCTTTGTCTGCCGGGGCGAAATGCGGGGAAGGGCTCACATGCACACACCCCAGTACCCCTCACGCATTGCGTCAGGAAGGGAACGCTTTGTCTGCCGGGCGAATGCGGGAAGGGCTCACATGCACCACCCAGTACCCCTCACGCATTGCGTCAGGTAGGGAACGCTTTGTCTGCCGGGCGAAATGCGGGTAGGGCTCACATGCACACACGCACTGACCCTCACGCATTGCGCCAGGAAAGGGAACCCAGGGGATCCTTTTGGGTGCCGGGCAAATGCGGGGTAGGGCTCACATGCACACACGCAGTGCCCCTCACGCATTGCGTCAGGTAGGGAACGCTTTGTCTGCCGGGGCGAAATGCGGGGTAGGGTTCACATGCACACACGCACTGACCCTCACGCATTGCGCCAGGAAGGGAACGCTTTGTCTGCCGGGCGAAATGCGGGGAAGGGCTCATATGCACACACCCAGTACCCCTCACGCATTGCGTCAGGTAGGGAACGCTTTGTCTGCCGGGGCGAAATGCGGGGAAGGGCTCACATGCACACACCCAGTACCCCTCACGCATTGCGTCAGGTAGGGAACGCTTTGTCTGCCGGGCGAAATGCGGGGAAGGGCTCACATGCACACACGCACTGACCCTCACGCATTGCGCCAGGAAAGGGAAACCCAGGGGATCCTTTTGGCTGCCGGGCAAAACGCGGGGTAGGGCTCACATGCACACACGCAGTGCCCCCTCACGCATTGCGCCAGGAAAGGGAACGCTTTGTCTGCCGGGCGAAATGCGGGGAAGGGCTCACATGCACACACCCAGTACCCCTCACGCATTGCGTCAGGTAGGGACGCTTTGTCTGCCGGGGCGAAATGCGGGTAGGGTTCACATGCACACACGCACTGACCTCACGCATTGCGCCAGGAAAGGGAAACCCAGGGGATCCTTTTGGGCCGGGCAAAATGCGGGGTAGGGCTCACATGCACACACGCAGTGCCCCCTCACGCATTGCGTCAGGTAGGGGACGCTTTGTCTGCCGGGCGAAATGCGGGGTAGGGTTCACATGCACACACCACTGACCCTCACGCATTGCGCCAGGAAAGGGAACGCTTTGTCTGCCGGGCGAAATGCGGGGAAGGGCTCATATGCACACACCCAGTACCCCTCACGCATTGCGTCAGGTAGGGAACGCTTTGTCTGCCGGGCGAAATGCGGGGAAGGGCTCACATGCACACACGCATACCCCTCACGCATTGCGTCAGGTAGGGAACGCTTTGTCTGCCGGGCGAAATGCGGGGAAGGGCTCACATGCACACACGCACTGACCTTCACGCATTGCGCCAGGAAAGGGAAATCCAGGGGATCCTTTTGGCTGCCGGGCAAAACGCGGGGTAGGGCTCACATGCACACACGCAGTGCCCCCTCACGCATTGCGTCAGGTAGGGAACGCTTTGTCTGCCGGGCGAAATGCGGGGTAGGGCTCACATGCACACACGCACTGACCCTCACGCATTGCGCCAGGAAAGGGAAACCCAGGGATCCTTTTGGGTTCCGGGCAAAATGCGGGGTAGGGCTCACATGCACACACGCAGTGCCCCCTCACGCATTGCGCCAGGAAAGGGAACGCTTTGTCTGCCGGGCGAAATGCGGGGAAGGGCTCACATGCACACACCCAGTACCCCTCACGCATTGCGTCAGGTAGGGAACGCTTTGTCTGCCGGGCGAAATGCGGGAGGGCTCACATGCACACACGCACTGACCTCACGCATTGCGCCAGGAAAGGGAAACCCAGGGGATCCTTTGTCTGCCGGGCGAAATGCGCGGTAGGGTTCACATGCACACACGCACTGACCCTCACGCATTGCGCCAGGAAGGGAACGCTTTGTCTGCCGGGCGAAATGCGGGGAAGGGCTCATATGCACACACCCAGTACCCCCCCTCACGCATTGCGTCAGGTAGGAAACGCTTTGTCTGCCGGGCGAAATGCGGGAAGGGCTCACATGCACACACCCAGTACCCCTCACGCATTGCGTCAGGAAAGGGAACGCTTTGTCTGCCGGGGCGAAATGCGGGGAAGGGCTCACATGCACACACCCAGTACCCCTCACGCATTGCGTCAGGTAGGGAACGCTTTGTCTGCCGGGCGAAATGCGGGGTAGGGCTCACATTCACACACGCACTGGACCCTCACGCATTGCGCCTGGAAAGGGAACGCTTTGTCTGCCGGGCGAAATGCGGGGAGGGCTCATATGCACACACCCAGTACCCCTCACGCATTGCGTCAGGTAGGGAACGCTTTGTCTGCCGGGGCGAAATGCGGGGAAGGGCTCATATGCACACACCCAGTACCCCTCTCAGCATTGCGTCAGGAAAGGGAACGCTTTGTCTGCCGGGGCGAAATGCGGGGAAGGGCTCACATGCACACACCCAGTACCCCTCACGCATTGCGTCAGGTAGGGAACGCTTTGTCTGCCGTGCGAAATGCGGGGTAGGGCTCACATGCACACACGCACTGACCCTCACGCATTGCGCCAGGAAAGGGAAACCCAGGGGATCCTTTTGGGTGCCGGGCAAAATGCGGGGTAGGGCTCACATGCACACACGCAGTGCCCCCTCACGCATTGCGCCAGGAAAGGGAACGCTTTGTCTGCCGGGCGAAATGCGGGGAAGGGCTCACATGCACACACCCAGTACCCCTCACGCATTGCGCCAGGAAAGGAACGCCTTGTCTGCCGGGCGAAATGCGGGAAGGGCTCATATGCACACACCCAGTACCCCTCACGCATTGCGTCAGGTAGGGAACGCTTTTGTCTGCCGGGGCGAAATGCGGGGAAGGGCTCACATGCACACACCCAGTACCCCTCACGCATTGCGTCAGGAAAGGGAACGCTTTGTCTGCCGGGGCGAAATGCGGGGAAGGGCTCACATGCACACACCCAGTACCCCTCACGCATTGCGGCAGGTAGGGAACGCTTTGTCTGCCGGCGAAATGCGGGGTAGGGTTCACATGCACACACGCACTGACCCTCACGCATTGCCCGGAGAAGGGAAACCCAGGGGATCCTTTTGGGTGCCGGGCAATATACGGGGTAGGGCTCACATGCACACACGCAGTGCCCCCTCACGCATTGCGTCAGGTAGGGAACGCTTTGTCTGCCGGGCGAAATGCGGGGTAGGGTTCACATGCACACACGCACTGACCCTCACGCATTGCGCCAGGAAAGGGAACGCTTTGTCTGCCGGGCGAAATGCGGGGAAGGGCTCATATGCACACACCCAGTACCCCTCACGCATTGCGTCAGGTAGGGAACGCTTTGTCTGCCGGGGCGAATGCGGGGAGGGCTCACATGCACACACCCAGTACCCCTCACGCATTGCGTCAGTAGGGAACGCTTTGTCTGCCGGGCGAAATGCGGGAAAGGGCTCACATGCACACACACGCACTGACTTTCACATTCACGCATTGCGCCAGAAAGGGAAACCCAGGGGATCCTTTTGGCTGCCGGGCAAAACGCGGGGTAGGGCTCACATGCACACACGCAGTGCCCCTCACGCATTGCGCCAGGAAAGGGAACGCTTTTGTCTGCCGGGCGAAATGCGGGAAGGGCTCACATGCACACACCCAGTACCCCTCACGCATTGCGTCAGGTAGGGAACGCTTTGTCTGCCGGGGCGAAATGCGGGGTGGGGTTCACATGCACACACGCACTGACCTCACGCATTGCGCCAGGAAAGGGAAACCCAGGGGATCCTTTTGGGTGCCGGGCAAAATGCGGGGTAGGGCTCACATGCACACACGCAGTGCCCCCTCACGCGCATTGCGTCAGGTAGGGGACGCTTGGTCTGCCGGGGCGAAATGCGGGGTAGGGTTCACATGCACACACGCACTGCCCTACGCAATTGCGCCAGGAAGGGCACGCTTTGTCTGCCGGGCGAAATGCGGGGAGGGCTCATATGCACACACCCAGTACCCCTCACGCATTGCGTCAGGTAGGGAACGCTTTGTCTGCCGGGCGAAATGCGGGGAAGGGCTCACATGCACACACGCCTGACCCTCACGCCATTGCGTCAGGTAGGGAACGCTTTGTCTGCCGGCGAAATGCGGGAAGGGCTCCCATGCACACACGCACTGACCTTCACGCATTGCGCCAGGAAAGGGAAATCCAGGGGATCCTTTTGGCTGCCGGGCAAAACG
>JAEHOC010000239.1:0-33102 GCA_016834605.1 Chlamydomonas incerta | reverse complement strand
CACCCCACCCACCCCCACCCACCACCCACCCACCACCGACCCACCCACCCACCCACCCCCACCACCCACCCACCCCACCAAGCCACCCACCCACCAAGCCACCCACCTGGCCAAAGAGCCCCGACGCCGCCATGCCGCCCAGCGACATGCCCACCGCCACCGGCCCCACCAGCACCGTCACCAGCAGCGCCGCCGTCACACACCACGTCACCAGCGCGCTGCAACCGGATTTGCAAAGGGCGGTTAGCTGAGCTTAGCAGGGCAGGCTAAGCGTGACGAGGGCGAGGTGGTTCCGAACCCAGCCCCGTGCCATGGCCGCAGCTGCCACCTCCTCCCCCTCCCCTTCCTCCTCCCCCTCCCCCCTTCCCCTTCCTCCTCCCCCTCCCCCCTCCCCTTCCTCCTCCCCCCTCCTCCTGCCCCTCCCTCCTCCCCCTGCCCAAGACTGCGACTGCAGCTTCTCCTTGCAGCGCCGATGTTTCATTACGCGATTGGTTCACAGTAACACCCCTGCCCCACCCCCTCCCCCTCCTCCTCCTCCTCCTCCTCCTCCTCCTCCTCCTCCCCCTGCTCACCGGCGGTCCCCCGCGCCGTACGCGTTGCTGCCCAGCGTGTCCAGAGCCGTGGCGAAGCCCAACAGGAAGAACCTGCCGGGGGTGGGCGGGTGGGTTGCAAAGATGGTACATAGAAGGGTGGGTGGGTGGGAGCGCACCAGGCACACATAAACACACGATGTTTGATGTGGTGATGGTATTGCAGTGCCGTGCCGGCTGGCGTTCGAGGGTGGGTGTGTCACCCCGACCTGCGCTCCCCACCCCCTACGCACGTCTCAGGCTCCGCCCGCAACCTTGCTTGTGCTAGGTAATACGAGAGGGGGCACGGTGTGTATGTGGCGTTGTCGCTCATGGGGCTGACTCACCACATGAGGTTGGTGTACGAGTTGGCGATGGCGGCGGCCCCCAGCTCCGCCGTGCCCAGGTGGCCCAGAAAGATCTGGGCAACGGTACATGGAACCAAGCACAGGGATCATTCGGGTACCAAGCGTGGGTTACAGAGTTGCAGAATTGATGAGATGGATGCGGAATTCGTGGCAAAGCGATGCGCTCGTGTGAGGGATTGAGCACCTATGGCCTGCTAGGGTGCGGCAAGGCAGTGCGGCTGCCGCCTCCGGCCGCACAGGGCACGGGGCCGCAGAGGCCTCGGCCGGCGGAGCTGCCCAGAGGCTGCCTAGAGGCTGCCGGTATGACAGCGGTGGGACCTCTCTTCAAAGCCGCTATTGCTGCGCTTCCTTTTCGTCATCATTGCTTATGCTCGACGGCCAGGTTTAATGGCAACGACGTCGTCACACCGACAACCCAGCACAGCGCTGCACCGCCCAGCCGCGCAGCCGTCGACGCGGCTGGATGCCTGATGGATGTGAAAGGCCGTGCCCGCCGGAAAAAGCAAAACCCGCCTCCGCCGTCAGCTCATACCTGGTCAGTGACCACCAAGCCCTGTTGTGCGCTGGTCTGCAGCACCACCGGCAGCGCGAGCGCGCCCAGCGCTTTGAGCTCTGTCAACCACAGCGCCCTCCAGGTGGCCGACCCGGTCACCAGGGCCTGGCCCTGTTCCATTTGTGTTGGACTGACGTCCATGGTGCAATGCGGCACCGCCCGCCGTGGGGCTTGCTTTGCCGGCTAATTTGCCCACCCAATCCTCGCAAAACGTCAGCTAGTGTGTCACCCTAAAGTCATAACTGTAATTTCATTTGCAAATGTATGCGAGCAATTTTATGGCAGTGGTTTTCGCTGGAGTCGGCTTTTCCCTGCGATGGGTCCAATTGCGTTGAGCCCGACCTGCATCCTACACTTCAGCGACGCTGTGCATGACAGTGCATGTTGGGTATTGAATACGTTAGGATTAGGTCTAGGGCATCGGCAGCCTTGTTGAGCACAAACTCGGACTAGCTCGCCAGAGCTTTGATAGACCCCTGGCTGTTGTGTCTAGGTGACAAATGTCGCTCAACAGCCTGCGGGGCCTTGCCCGCAGCGCGCTGCAGGCCAAGAACGCCCTGCCCGCGAGGGCTGGAGCTGGCGCGCCTGTGAAGCTTGCGCCCATCCCCGATAAGCCTGTGCGTCTGCAGCGAATATGACGGGCATGCAGCAGCTCAAATGCGTTTGTTCTGCGGCTCTCCTCCCGGCCATCACGTTCCCATTCGCTGAGAGCCATTCTCTTGCTTTTGACCGCAGCTGCCCACATGGTACGAGCTTTGGTGGGACAATGGATACTACCCCGGTCAGCCCGCGGCTGACTTCATGTTCGGCGCCTGGCCCGGCAACATGACCGAGGTGGGTCCCACGGCCACTTCTGGCCGCGCTGCGCACGTCTTTCGCACCCGGCACGGGGCTGCGTGCCCAGGGACGGGGCGCCCCGGCGTAGATGCGGCACAGGCACACCCCTCAGGGCATTGCGGGGGGGGGGGGCGGGGGGCGGGACCTAACACCGCGCTGGCCCGCACAGCGCGCACATCACATGCTTGCGTCCTTCCCCTGTCGCGCAGACCTTCTACCTGCGCTTCTGGTCGGTATTCGGCCTGGCCCTGGCCGCGCCCTTCTACTACGTCATGAACTTCACCGACGACACGCGCATGCCCATGGTGCGTGCGGCGGGGCGCCGAAAGCGAGCCGGCAGCTGCGGGGTGCATGCATGAGGGCACGCGTGCGTATAGGGGAGGCGTGGTTTGGAGGCATGCGGGCGCAGGGGCCCTTCCGTGCCATGCGGCTTGCAGGCGCGGTCAGGGGCGGTGTGGGGCAGATGGCAGCTGCGATTTACTGGCGCGCAGAGCCTGGCCGGCCGAGGGCTGGGGTGCAGCGCTGGACAGGAATGCGGAATGCGGGAGCCGCAGGGGGCGGTATGACCCGGCGGGGGGGCGCTGCCAGGCTGCCCGCGAAGCGTCGCCAGCCGGCGTGATGGCCACTCACACGAGGGCCCGGCGCGGCGATGCAGCTGCAGCGCCCGGCACAGGGCGGCAGTGCAGCGCGCCGCTTCTGCTCCACTACGGGCCCAGACGGCCATCATGGCGGCGCCACGCTCTGGAGTCTGGGGGCAGCAGCAACAGCCGCGGTGCTTTCGTTGCGCAGTGGAGTCGGGGTGACGACGCTGGCCCACCCGCGCCTGCACCCGTGGCCGCGGCTCCCCTACGCCCTTCTTTCCAATTCTCACGCTCATCAAACCCATGCTGTCGTCCTGGTCGACTCTCCGCCCCTCCCCTGACCCTCCCTCCCACCCGCCCTCCGCCACCTCCCCGCCACCCAATGTCCCCACCCCCTACACCCACAGGTGCCGCAGCAGTACCCGCCCGAGGTGCGCGAGGTGCTGGTGCAGCGGCGCAACAGCATGCTGAAGCACGACTTCTCCGCGCCCGACCAGAAGGAGGTCAAGGACCGCGCCAAGCTCTACTGGACGCCGATGTACTAATTGATGCGTACTGAGCGGTACCGGTGCTGGCGGCAGGGAAGGAGAAGCGGCTGAGGAGGAGGAGGAGGAGGAGAAACGGCTGTGTGGCGGCGGCAGCAGGCGGTGGGCGAGCTAAGCTTGGCTTGGCTTGGCTTGGCTTGCAGCCTGGAGCGGCGCGGGGAGGAGCGCAGAGGCGGTCGTGGTTTTTGGCGGTCGTGTGTGCTCTGGGCGTTCCTGCGACTCCTGGATGCATGCAAACACCGTAAAGCCAGCGCTGGGCGAGTAGGCGTTTGGGCTGGCGCTGTCACTTGGCGTGCTCGTTGCTGTGTGAGGATGCGGAGGCGGGCAAAACTGGCGGGTGCCGGCAGGAGCCTGCCGTGGCGTGCGGAGGCACGGCGGCCCGTGGTGCAGCCTGGAAGAGAAGGAGGCTGTTTTGGCTTATATGTTGACTAAGTTAGGGGCACGCGTACTGAAGTGCCACGTGCCAAGTGGCTTACTGCTTTAGGCTAAGGGGAACCGGGGTACGTCGGTCGACGGTGTCAAGGGTCGTGTGTGTTTTCTGGGTTGGGAGCCTTCATTTCGGCCGGATGCACAGTTAGGTTTTCAGCGTCCACTGTAATAATCAAGAGTTATGCTGCACTGCAACTGCACGAGCAATTTACTAGCCCGAGCGAATGGTCAAGTTTGCCCGTGCGGTCTGATTGCACGCGAACCGTGAAGGAAAGACAGCTGATGACTTGGACGGCATAGACCACCTTCGCACCAGCCTAATGGCAGCGTGCCAAGCTTCTAATAGCGCTCGTCAGCTGCTTCTGCCATTCAAAAGCTCTGCGCCCTTTTGATACACTTACCGCTCTCAGGCGCGTAAAAGCCTTCTTCGGTCACAATTAACTAAGCAGCGAGACAAAAGCCCCATAGTTCCAGGCTCCGCAGCATCTCCCCGCAGCTGTCCTTATACAGCCTGGACCCGGGCCAGACGACTACAAATGACTCCACCAATGACTCCGTACGCGTTGTGACAGCAGCATAGGGCCAACAGTGGCCGACTAGGACCGAATGTCGACGAATGGAGTTACCGGACGACGGTCGTCGCGACAACGACTTCCCCCAGCCGACGGCGCGGACAACTTCAATGATGCCGGTTTGGCTGCAATGTTACCACCGCCAGCTGGCGTGCAGGCCGCAGCCGGTCAGCCGGGCGCGCCGCTCGGCGCGCCACTCGGCGACCCCTTTGGCGCTCCCTTCGGCGCGCCGCAGCCCGACCCCGCAGCGGCCGGCCCAGGCCCTGCGCAAGCAGCACCCCAGCAGCCGGCGCCGGCGACGGGCCCACTCGTCGGCCTCGCGGCGGAGCTAGCAGGCCAGACGCCGCCGACGCTGCCCGGGCCGGCGCCGCCCACGGTGCCTGGCGCGGCGCGGCTGGGGCCCGCGCGGCTGGGCCCCGCGCGCGGACCGCCGCCGCCGCCCGACCCCTTCTCCCTGGCCGACCAGGCGCGGCGCAATCCGCGCTCGGCGCAGCAGCTCGCGCGCGGCACCGGCGGCGGCGAGGTGCCCTACGGCCTCGCGCTGGAGCTGCTCAACGACGCCGCGGCCGAGCCCGGCTCGCTGCTCAACCCCGCCACCGCCGCCGCGGCGGAGCAGGCCGCCGCCTCGCGCGCCGCGGAGCGCGCCGCGCGCCGCGCGCTGGGGCCCTCCTTAGGCCGCCTGGGCGGTGCCGCCGGGCCGCCCGGTGCGCTGCCCGTCAGCGGCGGCGGAGCCGCGCCCTACGACGCCGCGCTCGCGGCCTACGGCGACAACCCGCTGGGCCTGGCGCCGCCGCAGTCGCTGCAGCAGCCGCCGCTGGACCCGTTCACGGTGATGGAGATGGCGGCCAGTGCCCAGGGCCTGCCCGAGCCCGAGTACGGCCTGGTGGCGGAGCTGCGCAACCGCGCGCCGCCCGACCCCTTCGCCAACGAGTACGGCCTGGCAGCGGAGGCGGCGCGGCGGCGCTCGCGCTCGCCGTCGCCGCTGGGCCGGGCGGGCCGGCTGCCGCCGCTGCGCGCGCGCCGGCGGCTGGACCCGGTGCTGGCGCCCGGGGAGGCAGGTGGGTGCGGGGCGTGTATGTGTGTGTTTGTGGGTGGGGTGGGGTGGGGGTGGGGGGTGGGGAATAAAGGGCCCCGTGCCTCACCCCTGCTGCCTTGCGCGACACCCCGCACCTTACCGCATCCCCTCCCCTCCCCTCCCCTCCCTCCAGACCTGGCGGACGAGATGGCGGCGCGGCAGCGGCAGGCGGCGATGGACGCGGCGGAGCCCTTCAGCGCGGCGGCGCGCGCCGACGGCCAGGACCCCTTCGCGCTGCTGGACGAGCAGCTCAAGGTGCGTATGTGTGTGTGTGTGGGGGGGGGGCTGTTGGGAAGGGGATGGGTGGGCAGGGAGCGGGCAAAAGAGGGCAGGAGGCGGGTGGGCAGCCGCAGCGTCTCCAGTGCTAGTCTCCAGTGCCTTAGTCTGCACCGCGCTTCCTGCCCTCCTTCCACCCCGCCCCCACCCCCGTCTTCCTTCCTCTATCCCACCTGCTCCCCGCCCCCTTTCTCTTCCTGGCTCCCCCTCATCTCCTCTGCCTGCTGCACCACGCTTTCTGCCGTCCTTCAAACCCAGTCCTCCCTTGTCTGGGTTAGTTGGCCTGGTATTCACACCCCCACCTGTTCCCGCCCCCCCCCGCAGGTCCCGCGCGAGATGCTGGACCCCTACCTGCCCAGCCAGCAGGAGGTGCCCGGCGAGCACGAGCGGCTCAAGACCGAGGGCGGCGCGGCGGACGGCGTCAGCGACGACGACGAGCTGTACGGCCTGGCGCGGGAGCTGGGCGTGGACCTGGAGACGGCGAGGAGGATACGCGCGGAGCGGAGGGCGCAGGTGCGGCGGGGTGGCGAGATGGGGTGGGGTGGTGGGGCGGGGTGGGGTGGAGCGGCGGGGTTGTGAATGAGCACCTGTGCAAGCTAAGCCCGAACCAAATCAAACCGAATGGGGGGATGTTGTCCTGCACATCCGGGGCGTGGGTTCGAGCGGCGGGGCGGCTGGACCCGAATCAAAGCGCACATCCTGAGCATGTACCTGGGTTTTAGCTCTTACTTGCCCTTTCCGCACCCGGCGCTGTCACACACACGTGCGGCTCCAGGGGCTGGACGCGTTCGGAATGCCGCTAGCGGCGGGCGCCGCCGCCGCCGCCGCCGCGCCGGAGCAGGTGGAGCCGGCGGGGCCCAAGTACATCTACGACGAGGACACGGGCATGATCGTGACCACGGGTGCGTGTGGCGTGTGGCGTGGGGGTTGGGGGGCGGGGGCGGGGGCGGGGGCGGGCGGCTGGGGGAACCCAAAGCAACCGACCGAGTGGAGCGAGGTCCGGCGTGGGCGTGCAACAGGGCAGGTGGCACGCTTTCTTAAGCTGCACTTAGCCGGCATCCTTACCCAACAATTCAAGTCAACGGCTGGTAATGCGGGCCAGTCCTGGGCCAATCACCATGACGCCAGGCAGCCGTGCACCGCGCTGCTCTCCCTGCCCACGCGCTCGCAACCTCGTCCCATGCATGCACCTGTGCGCCCCGCTCCCCTCCCCCCCTGTTGCAGAGGGCGGCCAGGGCGACGGCGGGCGGGTGGCGCGGCAGTACATTGAGGACGAGGTGACGGGCCGCTTCTACAAGCTGCAGTCCAAGAGGCGGCGGCTGTTCGCCTTCTTCAGGCGCAAGGAGCCCGCGCTCATGGTGCGTGGGAGGGGTTTGGGGTTTGGGGGATGAGTGGGGGAGTGGGGGAGTGGGGGGGAGTGGAGTGGGGGGTGTGTGGAGGAGGTTGTTGGGCGGCTGGCCCCGCTGGCGGGCCATGGCATGGCACACACAAACCCTCAACCCCCCAACCCGCGCCCTCGCCAACGCTGCCCCCCCTCCTCCTCCTCCTCCGCCGCCGCCGCCGCAGGACGACGACAGCGATGATGAGGACGCCCGCGGCTTCCGCGGCTCCATGCGCAGTACGGTCAATTGGCTGTCCAACTTCTTCTGCGTGCTGGGGCTGTTCATGGAGGTGGGGGGGAGCGTGGTGGGGGGGAGGGGGGTCACGGTGGTTTTGCGCGAGGGTGTGTGTGTGCGGAGGGGCAGGGGTGAGCATGAGAAACGGAGGGGAGGGCGGGCAGGGAGGCTGGGGCGCTGCACTCGCACAGCCGCAAAACCCACCCAAGCCCCCGCCCCAGCGCTCATGTTTGTAAGGACAAGCCAACCGCCCCCCTCTCTTCCCCGTCCCCTTCACGTCCTAACTAATGATGAATGTACCCACCCTCCCCACCCACCCACCGCAGGGCCTGCTGGCGGGCCTGGCGCTGCTCAACTTCTTCATGACCTACGTGCTCTACAGCCGCGACGGCCTGAGGCGCTCCATGGCCTACTACGCGCCCATAGCCCAGGTGCGTGCGTTGTGCGCGTGTGGTCGTTGTGCGTGTGTGTGCTCCCGTACGTCCGCGTTCGCGCGTGTGTGTTTGAGAGCACAAGGAGGAAACAGCCGGCGCCACTGCTGCCAGTGCTTCCCTTGGCCCCCGGCTGAGCTAAACCCGCCGCCTTCCCCCACACAAACCCACACACCCCACACTTCTCCTTGCAGCGCTGATATTTCCTTACGGGATTGGTTCAGAGTTAACACCCACCCACCCACCCACCCACCCACCACCACCACGCCACGCAGGATATCAACCGCATCTACTACTCGCTGCTGGTGCTGTCCATAATCAGCTCCACCAGCAGGTGCGCAGCAGCAGCGGCAGCAGCAGCAGCGGCAGTAGCAGCAGTGGCAGTAGCAGCGGCGGCAGTAACAGTGGCAGTAGGAGCGGCAGCAGTAGCAGTGGCAGTAGCGGTGGCAGTAGCTGCAGCGTTTAGTGCGCCTGCGGGTGCGGGTGTGCGCCAACGGAGGCGCCCGCCGTTGCCTCTCCCCGCCCTTCTCCCACCTCCCGCTGTTCCCGGCGTTGCATGTCCTACAACTCCCCTGTCTTCCCACGCCCCAGCCCCCCCACTCCCCGCCCGCACTCAGCCCCTCAACCCCGCAGCCCCTCAACCCCGCAGCCCCTCAACCCCCCGCCACCTCCCCCCAACCGCCCCACCCCACCCCCACCCCACCCCACCAGGCTGGCGCGAGACCGGCTGCGGCAGTGGGGCCCGCGCGGGCTGTACCTGGCGGCGGTGGACTACTGCCAGATCCTGTGCTACCTGGTCGCCTACGTGGCGTCGGTGAGGAGAAGTGGCAGGGAGGGGTGGGAGGGAGGGGTGGGAGGGAGGGGTGGGAGGGAGGGAGGGAGGGAGGGAGTTTAGGGTTTTAGGGTTTTAGGGTTTGGGAGGGAGTGAGGGAGGGAGGGGTGGGTGGGGGCGATGAGAACACCAGCCCAAGCTGAACCAAACCTAACTGGGGGCGGAAAAAGGGAGGGAGGGGTGGTTGACACCGGGCCGTGCGCACCCCCGCAATGGTTGATTTGGGAATTGGAAAAAACTACCCCCTCCCCCTTTGCCCACATGTGGGGGCCCCATCTCTCTTGCTCACACACGCTCACACGCACACGCTCACACACGCTCACACACGCTCACACACGCTCACACACGCTCACACACGCTCACACACGCTCACGCACGCTCACACACGCTCACACACGCTCACACACGCTCACACACGCTCACACACGCTCACACACGCTCACACACGCTCACACACGCACACAAACACGCACAAACACACGCATCAACACACACGTGCAGGTGCTGTGCACGCCGCTGGACGACGAGCTGACGTACGAGTCGGACCGCAACCCGCGCTTCTGGCAGCTCACCTGGGCCAGCGGCTTCCAGAGCCGCTTCAGCACCTGGAACCTGCTCAACATCCTGCGCACCATATTCATAGCCATCGCCTGGTGCCTGGTGCGTGCGGGCTGCTCGTGTGTGCCCGCGGTTGGGGGTGGGGGTGGGGCTCGGGGGTTGGGGGTGCGCGGGCGGGAGGGGGAGGGGAGGGGCGGCGGCAGCTATGTGACCGGCATGTGTATCCGGCCGATTCGAAGCGCCCATATTGCACGGGGTCCGCGCGCTCCACACCCACCACGCCCACTGCTCTTGCCCACAGAACCCACACCAGCCAAACCCAAACCCAAACCCATTTCCAACCCTGCTGCACTCCACTCCACCGCACTCCATTCCACTGCACTCCACGCCTCACCCCACAGGCCTGCTACCAGCTGTCGCCTGCGGTGTTCAACGCCACGCTTCGGGCCGAGGTGCGGGCGGCGCGGCGGCAGCACGCGCTCATGGCCGCCGGCGCGGCGGGGCCGGCGGGGCTGGCGCTGGTGGCGGACGGCGGCGGCGGCAAGGGTGGCGGCGGCGGCGGCGGCGGCGGGGAGGTGGATCGCATGCAGCGCAAGACCGCCTGAGGCTGAGGAGGCTGGGGCTTAGAGGAGGTTGAGGGAGGGGCGTGAGGGAGGGGGCGGCGGGCGGCGGGCGGCGGCAGTGGTGGGGTTGCGGGGTGCCGCGATTACGGGCTGGGGGGGGGCCGGGGCGGGGAGAGGCACCGGCGCCAATGCGCATAGGAGCCTTGGTGGGTTTCCGTTGGTGGTGTGCAAGAGTGCCGGGGTGCATTTTGTGGCTGTGATTCAGGTCATTGTGGACGATTCCTAGTGATCAAGGTGCAGTCACACACACTGCGCTGCTGCTGCGCAAGTGTGCGCTGGGTGCAAAAGGTGGCTGGTGGGATTACCGTACAGTAAGGGCCCGCGCATGAAGCACACAGCGTGGCCGCCAGGGGAGGGGCCGCGGTCGTGTCACGTGAAGCACACAGCCTGAAGGGGTGGGTGCGCACCGTAGCGGCGCAGCGCTGGGAGCTCAAAGGCGCTCCTGCGTGCGGACGTGCAGAGACCCGGGGAATGAGGGGCGAGTTGAGGAAACCGCTGTGCCACGTGCGCAGGGGGCCCGGGCCGGGGTCAAGACGCACCCAGGCATGGCATTTGGGGCTGCGCGCGCTGCGCGCAGGAGTCGACACGGAACCGGCGACCAGCCTCACGCGAGACGACAACAGCAAGCCGCTTTTACCGACTCTCACGCATTCTGCAAGTGGGGCCGACCACCTAGTCTGGGACCTCGGGTAGCGGGTGTACGCGGGTCGGGGGAGCAGGGGGCATGGTCGCTTGGTGGGGGCTTGGAGGGGCCGTGGCGCCGCAGGCGCACAGCATGGACGCCACGTCTTGAGGGAGCGAGCCACGTCGGGGAACACGGTATGGTATGTACATTCAAACTGCACAGACACCGACCTTGCCGCTGCACGTACTTCAGCGTCCCGCGCAACACGCATAATTTAGGCGTCTCCCAGCGCCGGAACAGGCTGTTTGGGCAGATCTGAGAGCAGAGCAAACGCATTTACCTAGGTGCGCTGCATTCGTTTCTGGGCGCGTTTCGTGCTGCCCGCCAGGCTTCCCGGGCTGCCAAGCCCTTTGCTTTGCGCGGCAAAGCAGCCTGGCCGCGACTCATGGACTAGTGATTTGCATTGTTGTCAACGTTATCTTGATTTACGCGCAAATGGGCCGCCAGCACATTCTTGAGGCGCGCTTTGCCCAGGCACGGCCTCGGTTGTCCAAGGCAGCTCATTATATCGCGCATAATTTGACGTATATCATAGCACTTGCGCCGGGGGAGCAGGGGCCGCTGGGCGGGAGGAGCCGGTCCGCAGCGTGCATCCTCTTGCTCGTTGCGAGCTGCGAGCACTGCGCGGGACCGACCGGTCGCCGTGTGCTTGTCCAGCATCTCTTCAGTCTCCGTTTAAGCGTCGGCACCCGGGAAGGCACCAACGGCAGGCCCCGCCTGAACGCAGGCCTATGTCGGTCGTCGCGGACCCCGCGGCCGCCGCGCCTGCGGCCGAGGATGGCAAGATGCCGCGTGTGACGGTGAAGGAGGCCAAGGGCGGCGCAGCCGCCGACGTGCAGCCCGTTGCGGACAACGCACCCGCCGCGGGCGCGCCCGCGGAAGCCCCCGCGGGCGCCGGCGCCGGCGCCGCTGCCGCCGGCGCGGGCGTGCCGCCCGCGCCCGCCGGCGTGCCCGCGGGTCCCGCCGGCGGCAACGGCGCCGCCGGCAACGGCCCCGTCCTCGCCAACGGCGGCGGCGGCGGCGGTGACCAGCCGGGCGGCGCCGACGGCAATGCCGGCGGCGACGAGGCGGGCTATTACTTTGATGACGAGGAGGATGAGGATCTGGACCATTTCATGGAGAAAGCGTACAAGCTGTTCCTGAAGGTGAGCGCGTGGGTCGGGGGGGTCGGGGGGGTCGGGGGGTCGGGAGTCGGGCGGGGTCGGGGGTCGGGCGGGGGCGGGGCAGGACTTGGGAAACGGGGCGGGGGGTTTGGGTTAGGGGCAGGGGGCAGGCGTCGTGGAGACGCAGCAGGCGGGGCGGGGGACAGTGGGGACAGTGGGGTCAGGGGGCGGGGAGAATGTGGCACGGCCAGGGGAGGCAATGGGGGGGGCGAACGGCGCGGGCGCGGGCGCGGGCGTGAGGTGGTCGAGGCGGCGTGTTTGGGGGTGTGAAGTGGGGTTGGGAATGGGTGTTTAATGCTGGGAGTGTGCGTGGTCCTGCCGCGGCGGCAGCAGCCGGGCCGGGCCGGGCCGACTGGGCACTGCGGCGGCGGGCCCCTTCTACAGCGAACAAAGCGAACAGCGGCACGGGACCATTTCCGCCGCGCAGCCTCCCCACCCGCCTGTCACCGCCAGCGCCCCTTTCCTTGCACCTACCCATCCACCCACACTCATCCCCCACACACGCCGCCCACCTCCACCTCCACCCCCACCTTTTCCCGTTCGCTCGATGCCCACTCCTGCCCACTCCTGCTCACCCCCAACGCCCAACGCCCAACCCCCAACCCCCAACCCCACGTGCCCCAACCCCCAACCCCACGTGCCCCAACCCCCAACTCCACGTGCCCCAACCCCCAACCCCCAACCCGCACAGGCTACGCCCGAGGTGCCGGAGTGCATGTCGGCGGCGGAGGCGGCGGCCATCGCCGCCGCCGTGCTCGCCAACCTGCCCAACCCGGAGGCGCCCGCCGCCGCCGCGCCGCCGGCCGGCGCAGCCGCCGCCGCCGCGGTGGACGATGACGGCGCCATCAACCTCACGGAGCCCGGCACTGCAGGTGCGGTGTTTTAGGGGTGCGGTGTCGGGTGCGGGGTGCGGGTGCGGGGTGCGGGGCGGGTGCGGGGTGCGGGGCGGGCTGCGGTTGCGGGTGCAGTTGCGGTTGCGGTGCGGGGTGCGGTGCAGACTCCGCCTGGGGGCTTGCTGTTGCCGTGTGGCGGCAGGGGTGGTGATGGGTCGTGATGACGTGGGTGGCAGTGCCGGTGGCAGTGTCAATCCTGGGTGGTGGATCATGGTTGCGGATGGCGGCGGCACGTGTCGGCCGGCAGGAGCGGTGCGCTCTTAAGTGCGCGGGAGGCGGGGAGGTCGGTTTATCGGCGCGTAGCGTGGCCACGCACACACACACACACACACACACACACACACACACACACACACACACACACACACACACACACACACACACACACACACAAACCACCCCGACCCCGCTGAGGCATCCTGCCCCCGCACCCCCTCGCACCCCTCGCCCTCTCGCGCCGGCCCCCAAACCTTGCAGCCGTCCCCCGCGCCGCCCCATTCCTCACACCCTTGCGTCTGCCCTGCTCTGCTCCGTCCGCCGCCGCGCAGGCAAGGGCAAGGGCGCCGCCGCCACCACCGGCGCCACTGCGCCGCCGCCCGCCGCCAGCGCCGCCGCCGCCGGCAGCTCCAGGGCCGCCAAGGCCGCCGACGACAAGTACGTGCCGGGGCGGGGCGGGGGGTCGCGCGAGCGGGGTTGGATTCGGATTTTAGTTTTGCGGTTGCAGGAGGAGTCTTTGCGGGAGGGACGGAGGCAAGGAGAGGCTTACCACCTGTGTCACCTCACCTCCACGCCCGCCTCACCCACAAATCCCACCATGAACGCACCCACAAACCTGAAGCACCACCGCAACTCACCCCTACACCCCCACAACCTCCGCAACCGCAACAGGGCCGCCGCCAAGGCGCCCGCCGCGCCGCAGCCCGCCGCCGCCGCCGCGGACGCCGCGTCCGGCGACAAGGACGCCGACGACAAGGAGGCCGCCGCCGCTGAGGCGATGATGCGCGAGCTGCTGCGGCAGGAGGAGGCGGAGAAGGAGAAGAAGGACAAGGCGGAGAAGAAGCGGCTCAAGGCCGAGGAGGACAAGAAGCGCAAGGAGGAGGAGCGCGTGCGCAAGGCCAAAGAGGAGGAGGAGCGCAAGGCGCGGGAGGAGGAGGAGCGGCAGGCGAAGGCGGAGGCGGAGCGCAAGGCCGCCGCGGAGCGAAAGGCCAAGGCGGAGGCGGAGGCGCGCGCCAAGGCGGAGCGGGAGGAGGCGGAGCGCAAGGCCAAGGCGGCGGAGAAGGCGCGAAAGAAGGCGGAGGCGGAGGCGAAGAAGAAGGCGGACGAGGCGGCGGAGGCGGAGGCCAAGCGCAAGGAGGAGGAGGAGGCGAAGGCGGCGGCCGAGGCGGCGGCGGAGGCCAAGAAGGACAAGAAGAAGAAGGGCGCCGCCGCCGCCGCCGCCGCCGCCGCGCCCGCCGCCGCAGCGGAGCCCGCCGGCGCGCCTGCTGCCGACGCCGCCGGCCCCTCCACCTCCACCGCCCGCGCCGTGCCACCCGTCATGGCGGCGCTGAACCCCGCCCTGGCGGCGGCGGCGGCGGCGGCGGCCGGCCGCGCGCCGCTGCCACAGCCCGTGGCAGCCGGCGGCGCCGGCGGCGTGCGGCCCTTCGCGGTGGGCGCCTTTGCCAACGTGCCCATCACCATGGTAGGAGCCGCCGGCGCGCCGCCCGGCATTCGGCCGGCAGGCGTGGGCGCGGTGCCCATCACGGCGCGGCCCATGATGCCCGGGCCCATCCCCGTGGTCGCGGGCGCGCCGGGCGTGCCGGTGGTGCCAGGCGCCCCCGCCGGCATCCCCACCGTCATCCAGGGCGTGCCCGGCATGCCGTACCGCCCCATGCCCGCCGGCGCCAGCGGCGGCCCCATCCCCGTCACCGTGCATCCGTACATCCCCGGCGCGCGGCCGATGCCGGCCGGCGGCGCCGCCGTGCCCTTGGTCAACGCCGCCGCCGGCGCGCCCGCTGTCGTGCGGCCGGTGATGGTGCTGCCCGGCGCGCGCATCGTGCCCGGCGCCGCGCCCGGCGTGGCGGCGCCGCCGGCGGCGGCGGGCGCCGCCGCCCCCGGCGGCCGGCCGCTGGTGCAAAACGCCATGACCGCCGCATTCATGCAGTACCGCTCCGGCATCACGACCGCCGCCGCCGCGGCGGCGGCGCCAGCCGCCGCCGCCGCCGCGTCGGCCGCCGCCGGCGGCGGCGGCGGGCACCACGACGAGGACGAGCACCTGTGCACGGTGTGCCTGGACGCGCACCGCACGGTGCTGCTGCGGCCGTGCGGGCACCTGGTGCTGTGCGAGAACTGCCTGCCGCAGATCCGCGGCAAGGACAACCTGTGCCCCATGTGCCGCGAGCCCATCGCGGAGGTCAACGTCATCGCCACGTCGGAGTAGAGGGAGGGGCGGCGTGGCGGCGTGGCTGGGGGGTGGCTGGGGGGTGGCTGGGGGGTGGCTGGGGAGGGGGTGGTTTCGCGGGTGGCAATGGCGGCATGACGGGTGCCGTGACGGGTGCGGCGTGGAGGTGGCGATGGAGTGGGATGCAGGAGTGGGGTGGGATGAGGGCATCACGCCTGGGTTTGGGTTTGTGTCGGTCGTAGAAACGGTCTGCGTGGCGTTAGAAGCTTTTTGGCTGGTTGCGATTATTGCGATTGTGGGCCCGGCGCTGGATTCACGCAGGCAGGAAGGCGCGCAAAGGATAACGGGTTGCGGCAGGGGTGGGTCGCAGGGCAGTGCCGTTATTGCACGTACCGTTTCCGCTTCCAGTGCTCACAGTTCACACGCGGCGCGGCACAAGACACATACCGTATGTTGATATGACTAGCAGGTTTGGTGAGTTGCATGCGCAGTCTGTTGTCGTTACTATGAGTGCAATCGGCCGATAGCCACGGCCCCGCGGGATGTGGGCGGCCCAGACTTGGAACAGGGGAGTCGGCCCCCATGCTTGGGGGGACTGTGAGAGGCAAGCCCCCATGTACCGTATGCGAATTTTAAGTGGCCCGAAGCAGGTGTGGTTCTGGTCAGCGAGGAGCACACTGGCGACCGGTGGGATCCGGCTCCGGTCACGACAGTCCTGAAGTACTGCGGTTGGTGTCGGTGTCGACGGAAACGCAGTATCAGAGCGCACCAACCCAATACATAGAATATGGTTGTATAACTCTTGCCATTCAGTTGCCGTAGGCAGATATAACCTCTGAAAGCGCAGCAGCGAAGGGCTTGACACTGCGACAGCCAGCGCCGAGACCGCACTTTTGCTGACTGGTCGCATTTCAGGCGCTTCTATGTCGCTGCTTAAACTGACAGCATGAAGTACCGAATTATAATGCGAACGAGACTTCCGGCGTTGCGCAGCGGACTGGTGCTGTTCGTGTCGGCTGTGGGCGCCCAGGTAAGATCCATTCATACCGTCATAATTCTGTGCACATACAGCATACAATCCTGCCATTTCTGCAGACAAGAATTGGTGAGGAGTGAGGCATCGGAGACATGGAACTCCAGCAGTGCGTCCCAATCCTTATGATGCGTGCCAATATCCAACTAGCATAAGGCTTCATGTTTCAAAGATGAAGCGCCAGCGCGAAAGGTACGAGAATGGGGGGCGATAGCTCAAGAGAGATTCACAAGTGTGTGCAACACCGTGTCAGAGAGCTCGAACATGTGGCATTTGAAGCACCCACACTGCTCAATATGCGACCGGTGTGTGGGCGGAACTATCAGTACACACGGATACTCCAGTCAGCCCCATTTTGCGGCCTGAGCCGGCCTCCTTGTCGTGATCTCCTGTGTTACTGAACCCAGCGTGTGATAAGGCGCGGGTTACGCGGGAAAACCGGGCGAAGGGTTTTGCCGGTTCGTATAATGGGTTTCTTCGTCACGGACACGCGTGGAAGGTGACTCCAAAACCCGTGGCCTGACGCCGGGTATATGCGAGTGTGTTAGTAGCGTGTACTTTGCGGTCGTCTTTCCAACTGTGTCTGAGTTGTGCACGCGCCCTGCGCGGACTGACGTTGGAGGTTTGTGCGCGCCTCTGGCGAACTTCATAGCTATGTGTGCACCTTTGTTCTGCCTTTACGTCTGTCTTTACGCCGTGTGGAGTGGTGCAAGTTGGGTAAGTGCCCTTTGCGGTGACGCGGTGATGACGCAGTACGACGCTTGAGGCAGCTTTAGAACGCGCAGCAAGAAGCCAAGCCTTGTCTTGCTTCTTGCTCTCTCATACAGCCTGTGAGTTAGCCGTCCCTATTGCAAGACCACGCTATCTGTATCAATTTGCTCATTGTCTCCCGTCAAGACAGCGCGGAGCGCTACTGGCAAACCCTGCAAGGGTCAGTCTGTAAGCCGCAACCTGTCGTAACCTGCGTTCCGCTTCCCTGCACCGCGACTTCATCCGAGGACTGTCGTCGCGAGACTCAGCAAGAAGCAAGACCGCGGAGCCCCGTTCGCCCCGCGCCGTCCTCGCATTACGGTCACATCCTCGTCCTCTTCGCCCTCGCCTCTGCTTCGCGAGACCGCTCTCGCTGCAAGTAAGACAGGGCTACGATTAGTCGGTTTTGGGGTCCGTCCCCGCATTCGCCTCTCAGAGCTCTAAGGGCCGGGCCGCGACAACAACTTCTTGGTTGTCGAGCCACCTTTTTGCTGCCGTCCTAGCGATTGAGCGACCGACATCGCATTATATTCAGCCTCAACTGTGGAGCAGCCTCGCAACTTGAAGTGCAGAGAACTCGATTGGCCATCTTGTCTTTCTGCACTGAGAGTTTTGTTTGCCTGCTTTATTGCTCTCCTCGAGCCACAGTGAAGCGCTACTACTCCTTCGACTACAGCTCCGAGTCCGGCAAGTTCGCCGATCGCGACCAGTCGCGCTACCCCATCTCGTGCGCCGCCCCCGGCGAGCACACCGGCTCCAAGCCGGACACGTTTCACTTGCTTGGCGAGTCCCTCGACTACGCCATCAAGCATCGCTCCGGTCCCGACCGGTGGCACCCTCGTGTCGACAGCAACCCGGCCCCCGCGGCCAAGCGCCCCAAGACCTCCGTCGCCTCTGCTGCGCCCCGTGCGCCCCTGTCGCAGCCCGCGCCCCGAGCGCCTACGCTATCCCTTGAGCTCGAGGACCCCGCCGTGTTCTTCCAAAAGGTGTTCGGCAACGGCGCCTCCGACCCCGCGTCCAAGACCGCCTATATCCGCGCCGCGGTCACCCCTGAGCCCGACGAGGGTCCGTACCGCTGCGAGCGCAGCTACGGGTGCCAGCTGCACGGACTCCGCGCCAAGCACTCCACCTCCGAGTGCAACGCTCTCCGTGCTGTTCGCGACACCTTCGAGAAGAAGCTGGGCGTGCACCAGCTGTCCGCCGGCAAAGGCTACTCCGTCCGGCGTGTGAGCCAACCCTCCAGCCCACCGCCGCCTTCAAGCCACGACTCCGGTCGCCAGCGCATCTTGTACTAACTGGCTCCATCCACCAACTACTTCGGCTCCATTCACCTCGTGACGTAGCCTCACGGAGCCTGTAAGTTTTGCGTGCGGGGTTTTGGTTAGTCATCAACGTCAGACTACGGGTATTACGTCTGGTCACCTGTACTGGGCAACACCGTCTGTCTAGCGGTATCGTGGCATCAGCATCGTGCTATTATCACTAGCTTCTGTTGTATCGTTCATCTGCATCGCTCATCAGTAGAACCAGCAGGCCGCAGTCGCCTACCTGCACCACAGCGTGCCGCACCTCAGTCAGCCGTACCTTAGCCCTGCCAGGGCTTGACTCTCTACACTGGATAAAGACTCACGCACACCTCTGCCCATCCTTTCTCCGGTTCAACCCGAGCGCACCTCCGCAGGCGCTCAACCTCCTGCTGCCGCCGACCCATCTGTACGCACCACCCGCTCCGGCACCGTCTTCAACTCAGGCGCCGCCGCGGGCACCAGCAGGTCCGGCAGCAAGGCCGCAACCTCGCGCAGCTCCCAGCAAGCTACCCCCTCGGGTACTCCTTCAAGCTCCCGCCAAGGCTCTCCTTCAAGCAGGCAGCGCCAAGGCTCCGGCCTACTCTCGCCAAGCAAGCTTGTTTCCGCTGGAGTTAGCGGTGCGCGCACGGTAGCGAGTGCTGCACTCCAGCTAGCCGCAGGAGCAATCTCTGCGGCGCAGCAGGCCGTACAGCAGCCTGCCGCCACCGCAGGCACCGCGTCACCGGCTGAGCAGCCCGAGGCCCAGCCCCAGCAGCAGCTCATCCGCCTCTGGCACCCAACCTCCTGCTCCTCCGCCTCTCCCTCCTCTTGCACCTCAGCCCGCCGCGGTCACCCTTCCTCCTCCACCTCTCCCTCCTCCAGTGCCTACGCCCTCCGCGGGCACCCAGCACTCTCCCCCGCCTCCTCCTCCCCCTCCTCCTTCACCACCTCCTCCCGTACCCCAGCCCTCCGCGGTCACTCAACTTCCCCTGGGCTCCGGCCCCAAGTTCTTCCTAGGCTCTGACTCCGACTCAGACATGGATGACGACGACTCAGTCAAGGGTCTGGACGCCCGCCGCGGCCAGCCCTTCACCTTCTCCAATGGGCCCAAGATCACCGACACCCTCAACCGTGCCATGCACAAGAACCGTCGTGATGCCCACTGCGCGTACGATGCCATCCCGGTGGTGGACACTTTGCGCACCCTCAAGGAACTGCCCATTCCGGACTCCGAGTTCGCGCATTGGGTCAAGGCCCTGGGCGCCCAGACGCCCGGCGGCACTGTGGAGGACATTCCCACTCTTGCTCAGTCCGACTGGGCCAAGGACGCCGCCAACGCCAACAAGACCTTCTCCGGCCCTGACCTGGTGGCCTGGTTCGTCAAGCGCCTGGAACAGCACTTCGCGCCCTCCCGCAAGCAGCACTTCCGCCTCGAGTGGGTGCGGATGAAGCAGGGCGACCGCTCCCCCAAGCTCCTGCTGGCGCACGCGCGGCAGTGCGAGCCCTACCTCGACGAGAGCAAGATGCAGTTCGCCATCGGCTACCACGACCGCCTGGAGAATTACATCCTGCTGGTAATCAGCTCCAAGTGGGGCCTCGTGCTCACCAGCGACTGGTACCCGCGCCTGGACGAGATGGCCACCGACGCCGAGATCGTGTGGGACAACCGCCGCTTCAAGCAAGCCGAGCAGGGCGTCGGCGTGTACAGCAACGCGGCATCCAGCGTTGGCGCCGGCGGCGCCAGCACCAGCGCTGCCTCCACCGCCAAGCCCGCCGCCGCCAAGCCCTCCGCTCCCAAGACCGCCGGCAGCAAGCCCACCGTCGCAGGTGACAAGCTCTACACCTGCTCGCACCACGGCCCCAACAACAGCCACCACACCGCCAACTGCCAGTACCTGCAGCGCAAGATGAGCGCGGCGCTGGCCACCAGCTCCAGCAGCAGCGCTTCTGCGCCCGGCGGTCCGTCCGCCGGTCCCTCCGGGGCCATGCTGGTGACGCCCGAGCTGGTCTCCCTCTTCAACGCCTTCGCCGCCAGCCAGCAGCAGCCCCCCGCCACCAAGTATCAGGCGGACCAGTTCAAGCGCAAGGGCAACGGCGCCAGCGGCAGCGGCGGTGGAGGTGGGGCGGCGGCCGGGCCGCGCTACGAGCGCGAGCGCTGCAGCCACTGCTCTCGCCTGCACGGGCCCACGTGCTTCATCCGCTCTCCGTGGCTGGCGCCCGAGGGCTACCAGGCGCCCAGTCCCGCGCTGCAGGACTCCTTCGACAAGAACCTGCGCCAGTACCACGAGGGCAACCGCGGCAACAACGGCAACAACGGCAACAACGGTGGCAACGGCGGCAAACGCGGCAATGGCGGTGGCAACGGCGGGCGTTACAACGCCAACGCGGCCGCCGCCGTGACCAAGTACGAGGAGGACGACACCGAGATGTACTTCTGCAACGTCACCAGCGCGTCCTCCGACGCCTGCGCCTCCTCCAGCAGCCCCGGCACCACTAGCGCCGGCCTCGACCTGCTGCAGCTGCACGGCGCGGCCCTGCACCAGGTCCGCCTGGCGCAGCACTCCATCGCCGTGCTGTCGGCCAACCCTTCCTTCCTCAACCCCCTGCCCCCGTCCCCTGTCGCCAGCGCCGCCAGCGCCAGCGCCTGCGTCAGCTCTGTCGCGGGCCACGCTGACGCTTCACCCGCGGCGCCTGGCGCGCGGCGCGCTGGAGCTTTCGGCCTCATGCCGCGCCTGTCCAACTTCACGGCGGCTGCCATGAGCATCTTCGCCCCGCTGGCGTCCATCGGGCGCGCCGGATCTCAGCACACCTGCGCCGTCACTACCGTCATCGACCCAGGTGACCTGCCCTCCTCCCTGTCCGTTCTCGCGAGCAGCAGCGCCGCTGCCGGTTCCGAGGGCGGGCAGGGGCTCAGCGCACCCGCCGCGTGCGCCACGCACAAGCAGCAGTCAGCGCCTGTCTCCTTTCAGGCGCAGGAGGTCGGTGCCGGCGCCCTCAAGTCCCCTGAGCCGCGGCACGCGCCGCCGGCTTCCGACGCTGATCAGGAGCTCGAGCTGCCTGCCCGGTTCTCGCTGCGCAGCCTTTCCGCGGCCCTTGGACGCAACGCGGCGGCGCGCAGCCACCTGTCCAGCTGTCTCGCGTCCGCTCCGGCGGGCGGGGCTTCCACGTCTGCGGCACCTCCTCCACCGCCCTCCACTGCCGCTGCTACTCACGGCAGCGTGGACTCCGCCGCTGCCAGCAGCGCCACGCTAGGCCCCCGCAGTGGCCCTCCCTACTGCGTCGTGGGTGACCACCCTCCCGGCTACCGTACCATCAACGAGATCTCCCGGGATGAATGGTTCCGCCGCACGGTGGATTGGGACCCCGTGTCCGTCCACTACCTCAACACGCCTGCCCGCCTGTTTTATTACGCGCGCGGCGCTGTTCGTATCGTCACTACTGACCGCCCGAGTCCTTCAGCGCACGGTGGCCACGGTGGCTCCGAGCCGCCCTGCGAGCCCTGCTCACTCCGGGACACCTGCGCCGACATCAACTTGATTCCCCTCAGCCTTGTCCGCGCCTTCAACCTGCCGGTCCGCGGCTCCAGCGCGCGGCTCGCCACCGGCACCTCCACCGAGTGCGTGGGCAAGGAGCTGGCCACCGAGACCCTGCTCCTCGTTCTGCAGCCTGACACGCCGTACGAAGTGCGCATGCCCATGACCAAGACGCTGGTCGTGGACGACACGCACCTCTTCGACCTGCTCATCGGCAACCCCCAGATGCAGCGCCTCGGCGACTTCATCACCTCCTTCCCCTCGCCCATGCTGCACTACCGGCCGAACCTGCTGGAGTTCCCCGGCCTGGTGGTGTCTCTCCCCATGCACAACACCAACGGTGTGCACCATGTGCGCACCTCGGCCCTCATCAACGTCGCCCTGTGCTCCAGCTCCTGCTGCGCTCCCGTCGGGGCCGCAGAGCTGGGGGGGGGATGCGACATCTTCTACGACGCTGATGACGGCACCTCCAGCCCCGAGAACACCGACTGCAGCGCTCAGTGCGCCACGGCAAGCGGTGGCAACACCGGCACCTTCAGCGCACTGCCACAACCCGCTGCTCCCACCAAGCCCGCCAGTTGGGTTTCCCGCTCGTACGCCTCGCTCTCCACCGCCGCCAACCACGCCGTTGCGTCGGTAGTCTCCTCCATGGACCGGACCGAGATCACGTACGCGGAGCCTCCCAAGCCCAAGCGCAACGGCAAGCGCAAGAAGCGCGCACCGCCCTCTGTCAAGCAGCCAACCGGCGTCAAGCGCACCTGGCGCGGTGTCATTACGTTCCTGCTCTTCTTCACCACCCTCTTCTCCATGGCCGCTGGCGTGGGTGCAACTGCTGGCGCCACCGGCAGCGGCAGCGCCTGCTTGCAGGCTATTCAGCAGATTGAGGCCGTCTCAGCCGCCCTCCACGCGGCGCCGCCTCAGCTCCGTGCCCGCTGGCGCATCAGCCCCGCGCTGATGCCCGAGCCCGACATTCTGTCCTCTGCTGATCACCCCCCAGGTCTGTCAGGTGTGCTCGCCAGTGTTGACACCTTCACCTTCGACGGCAAGATGGCGGCAGCAGCCTGCGAGCGCTACGAGAAGGACAAGGATGGCGGATGGGTCTGGGGCCATGCTACCGCCATGCCACCTGACGTCATGGCTCAGCTTCAGCAAACTGTGCGCGACCGCAAGGGCTCCGCCTTCGCCTACAGCATGGAGGAACTACCTGGTTACTGCGGTGAGCTGGGCGCTTTTCGTCAGGGGGATGCGACATCTTCTACGACGCTGATGACGGCACCTCCAGCCCCGAGAACACCGACTGCAGCGCTCAGTGCGCCACGGCAAGCGGTGGCAACACCGGCACCTTCAGCGCACTGCCACAACCCGCTGCTCCCACCAAGCCCGCCAGTTGGGTTTCCCGCTCGTACGCCTCGCTCTCCACCGCCGCCAACCACGCCGTTGCGTCGGTAGTCTCCTCCATGGACCGGACCGAGATCACGTACGCGGAGCCTCCCAAGCCCAAGCGCAACGGCAAGCGCAAGAAGCGCGCACCGCCCTCTGTCAAGCAGCCAACCGGCGTCAAGCGCACCTGGCGCGGTGTCATTACGTTCCTGCTCTTCTTCACCACCCTCTTCTCCATGGCCGCTGGCGTGGGTGCAACTGCTGGCGCCACCGGCAGCGGCAGCGCCTGCTTGCAGGCTATTCAGCAGATTGAGGCCGTCTCAGCCGCCCTCCACGCGGCGCCGCCTCAGCTCCGTGCCCGCTGGCGCATCAGCCCCGCGCTGATGCCCGAGCCCGACATTCTGTCCTCTGCTGATCACCCCCCAGGTCTGTCAGGTGTGCTCGCCAGTGTTGACACCTTCACCTTCGACGGCAAGATGGCGGCAGCAGCCTGCGAGCGCTACGAGAAGGACAAGGATGGCGGATGGGTCTGGGGCCATGCTACCGCCATGCCACCTGACGTCATGGCTCAGCTTCAGCAAACTGTGCGCGACCGCAAGGGCTCCGCCTTCGCCTACAGCATGGAGGAACTACCTGGTTACTGCGGTGAGCTGGGCGCTTTTCGTCTCGAACTTACGACCGAGAAGCCCATCATCCAGCAGTCACGCCGCTACAGCCCTAAGGAGCAGGAGATCATTCGCACCAAGACCGAAGAGCTGCTCTCGCCAGGCATCTGCGTCGAGTGGAAGGGCCCCACCAAGGCTGTCGTCAACCCCGTGATTGCTGCCAAGCGTGATGAGTCTACCGGTCTCTGGACCGCAGCACGCATGGCCCAGGATTACCGTCCCGTCAACAAGGTTACCGCGCCTGACAAGTACGGCCTCCACCGGCCAGAAGAGATCTTTCAGCGCGTAGGCAAGGCACGGTTTTTCAGCAAGCTGGATATGCGGCAGGGATTCTTGCAGATACCCATCCACGAGGAGGACCAGGCCAAAACCGCCTTCTGGTGTGGCAACCGCATTATCGCCTACACGCGCATGCCATATGGTCTCAAGAACGCGTCCGCCGCGTTCCAGCGCCGCATGGATCATGAGCTGCGCCGAGCTGGCCTAGATCATTGTGCTATTTCCTTTATTGATGACGTCTTGATCGCAACTGATACCGCCGAGGAGCACGTCGCCGCCGTGGCTGCCGTACTGGACGCACTATCAGCGTGTGGGCTCCGCGCCCACCCTGACAAGTCAATCTTCGGCGCTGACGTCATAGAATACCTTGGGCACAATCTCTCCACCTTCGGCATATCTCCGCACCACGCCAAGGTCGCTGCCATCCTGGCGCTTGTCCCGCCCAAGAACGTGTCTGAGCTCCGCACCCAGCTTGGTTTTATCAACTACTACCGGTGCTACATTCCCCGCATGTCGGAGATGGCAGCACCAATGAACCATCTACTCAAGCAGGGTGTCGCCTGGCGCTGGGGCACAGAACAGGAGGAAGCCCACCGTGCTATCAAGGAGGTGTTTACACAGCCCAACGTTGTCCTGAAGCGTATTGACTACAGTCGCCAGTTAATTCTGCATACCGACTTTTCGAACAAGGGCATCGCCGCCGTGCTAGGTCAACTCGATGACCAAGGCCAAGAATATATGTGCGCCTGCATCAGCCGCTCCCTGAACAAGCACGAGTCCAACTACGCGTCTTACAAGGGTGAGATGCTGGCGGTAGTGTGGGCGGTCAAGATGCTGCGACACCACCTTATTGGCTCTGACACCCCCTTCAAGCTGGTTACGGATCACCAGCCGCTTCTGTATTTAATGAGCTCCGAGGGTTTGACCGGCCAGTACGCTCGTTTTGCTCTGGTGCTGCAAGAGTACAACTTCACCATCGAGCACCGACCTGGTATCAAACACCAGAACGCTGATGGCCTGTCACGATTCCCCCTGGCTTCAACCACTGACGGGTCCGGAGCCCGTCTTGATGAGGATGACGATGGCTTCGACGCACGGCCTCTCCCCACCGACGCCGCCTCCGCGCTTGCTGCCAGCGCGGCATCGTGTCAGATCGTGCACGCAGCCCTCAACTCCTCGGCACCCGTTGCCACCTTCGCCTCGGACTTCCTACCGTCACCAGATGAGGCTACCTTCGGTTGGAATGGCTGGGGCTACGAAGCATCCTGCCCGCAGCCAGACGACCCTGATCTGGAAACCAAGGTGGCGCGTGAGCTCCTGCGCGGGTCCGCCATCGAGTGGAGAGCCGCGCGCAAGCGACGCCTTCGTGATGAAGGTGGTGCCCCCGAGGCGCCACCTGTTCCCTCGCCTTCCGCCGTCAGCACCGCCAGGTGGTATGACAGCGCCTACCGACACGGAGTGGTCCTGTACGAACCACTAGGCGGCCTGGCGTCCATGTTGGACGCCTGCCTCCTGAACGGCCTGCCCGTCAAGCGCTACTACTGCTCCGAGCCTGACCGCCAAGCACGCCGTGTCGTGCTGCAGCGTCTGCCCCGTCACACCGACGCGCAACCTGCCCTCTTCCCCGCCTCCGCCTGGTCAGACACCTTCATCACCCTGCCACCGTCAGCCTCCGACGTCACTGAGCAGCACATCCAGCTGCTCGGCAGGGGCAACGAGCCCATTCTCATTGCCGCATACTGGAGCCCAGGTGACGCGGGTGCGCAAGCGGCAGCCGTGCGGGTAGTTGCGCTCGCGCAGCAGCACCTAGGTGCTGACAGGGTCATGTTCTGCTGCGGCTCTACTGTCCCCGGCAGTCCTGCTCCCGCCATCGAGCAGCGCAGCACTGACAGCGCGGCACGCGAAGCCTGGGGTCAACCTGTCGTTGCAGACTCAGCACGCTTCGGCTCTGGTTTTCACCAGCTCTATCGCACTTGGACCAGCTTGACCCCCGACAACACTCTCCGTGAGATGACTGAGGCCGCAACACGCCCCGCCGCCAGTGACGCCCAGAGCGCCCTGGGCAGCGGCCGCACCGTCCCCATCGCCCGGAAGACTCTTCGTCCCCCTTTCTACCCCTGCGACATGGAGGGCCGCCCCGTCAAGGCACTCATGGCCGCCACCATCGCCGCTTCAATGGAATCTGCGCAACCAACCAGCGCCTGCCCCATCCACGACTCAGGTCTGGGCCGTCACACCGCACCCAACGCCACTGAGTGCGAGACCCTCCTGGGGTTCTGCGGCAGCGTCACTGACATCCCCGACTGGTCTGAGCAACAACGCAAGGCGCAGCTGGTTCGTGCCACCGACGTGTCCTACCTGGCCAGCATTATCGCCATGGGTCGGGTGCTTGCTGATGATCACGCGTCTTCACTGCCCCCTAGCGCGCCCGTCGCGCTCGCCTCCGCCAGTGTCCTACCTACCGCCGGCCTCGCCAGCGTGTTCTCATGTCAGCCCAACAACGCCTGCGCCACCATCACCGCTGCGCTGATCAGTGCTTCTCTCGAGACCGAAGGCAACAGCACAGCTGCTGACGGTGACGCGTGGTCTGACGAGGCGCTTATCTCCTACCTGCGCTCAGGCAGCCTCCCCGACGGCAGCTCCGAGGCCGAGACGCACCGCATCAAGAGGCGTGCCACGCGCTACCGCTGGCAAGCCGACCAGCTACGCATGGTTGGTCTCGATGGACGCTCACGTGTGGTCCCACGGCCCTCGGAGCGTGGTGAGCTCGTGCGCAAGATGCATGAGCAGTCAGGGCACTGGGGCGTCCGCCGCACCTGTGCTCTCCTCCTTCACTCCTACTGGTGGCGTGGCGTCAAGGATGACGTTGCTACCGCTGTGCGCCACTGCACCGCCTGCGATCGTGTCAAGGCAACCTTCACCGCGCAAACCCCAGCTCTCAACCCTCTGCCTATCGGCGGCCTGTTCTACCGCTGGGGTGTTGACCTGTGCGGCCCCTTCACCGAGACCGAGCGCGGCAACCTGTACGTCATGGTGTGCGTGGAGCATTTCAGCAAGTACGTGGTGCTCATTCCCCTAACCTCCAAGACTGCCGCCGAGACCGCCAGCGCCTTCCGTCAGCATATTCTTGGTATGTTCGGTGCGTGCGCCGAGGTGTGCACCGACCAAGGCAGTGAGTGGAAGGGCGATTTCGCACGCCTGTTGATGGAATCCCTCATCGACCACCGGCAGACTTCGGCCAACCACCCTCAAGCCAACGGTCTCAGTGAGCGTGCCGTGCAAACCTGCAAGAAGGCGCTCGCCAAGCTGGCGCACGGCGACGCGGGAATCAAGCACTGGGATGACCAGCTCCCCTCCATCACGCTCGGCTACAACTGCTCCGTGCAGAGTGCCACTAAGTTGTGTCCTTACACCATCCTGTACGCCACCGACCCTGTCATCCCGCCAGCAGTAAAGCCCCGTTTTGAAGAGAAATCGACCCTCGACAACCCTGAGACGGCGGCTCGCTCAGTTATAGCTGCGCGCTGCAAGCCGTGCGCAGGCATATGGTCATCGCCGGCGGCAACCTTGCCACCGCCCAACACCGTGACAGCCTGCGGTATGCCCGCCTCCGTGGCGGCGGTTTCGACCCAAAAGTCCGAAAGTTGATATAGGCCGACTACGTGTATTATCGCAACACCCACCGCCCGCACCAGCCTGGAAGCCCAAGCTCGCCCCGAGATTCTGCGCGTCTCTGACATCCGACAGTCAGGCGTGGTGGAGCTAGAGGGGCGCTGCGGGCACCAAGATCACGGCGCATATCACTCACGTCGCGCCGTGCCATCTGCCCATCACCGACCATGATGTGACCCCCGCCTTGCTCGTCCCGCGGCTACCCTCTCCTGCCAAGCCTGCAAGCTGCCCGACATACGAGGAATGGATGCTGCTGTGTGACTCGTGTGGCGACGGTTGGCATACCTTCTGCCTCGCCCCGCCGCTCGACGCCATCCCTGAAGGCACCTGGATTTGTCCGCGCTGCTTGGACAAGGGCATCACGGCTCAGGCACTACGCGAGAAGGCGGTCAAGCAGCGTGCGCAAGGTCACACGCCTGCACACCCTCCGCCACTTGCAGGGAGCTTTTGCCATGCGTGAGTCCAAAGGCCGGCGTGGGCGCAAGGTCAGCGATTCCGGCGTAGTCAGCTACGCCGGTCAACGGCGCCGTGTTCATCACTTCCTTATTGAATACTCTGACCTGGTAACAGTGAGATTGTCAGTCTTCCCCAGCTCCGCCCTCGCCTCGTCTCAAGCACCAACAAGGCGCGCGCGGCGGCGGCCACCACGGCGGACCCCGGCGCCCCGTGACCTGACAACCCCCCAAGGCGCTCAGCGCGCTCTACAAGACTCCATGCCCGGCGCGCACGGCATCACAAGGCCGAGCATCTTTCGGCCAGCGCGCGGCTGGGCAACGCTGTTCTGCATCTGTCTACACCTTCTGAGCTGGATCAGCTATCGACGTTCGTGGAGCTTGCCCTCGCCTCCAGCGTCTACGCGCCCTGGGGCACTCCCGCCACCACGGCGGCCTGGATCCGCCAACAAGGGTGCCGCCTGCGCCGCGGCCTGCCGACGCGTGGACCCGAAGCTGCGTCTACCGAGGCTCTCAGTGAGGCACAGCGTAGTGAGGTGGACATGGGTGTGGTGTGGCTGGAGTGTGTTCCGTCTGCGATAGATTTGTGTATCGAGGAGGCAGTAAGCCACGCCCGTGAGGCTGTCATTGCGCGCGCCCCTGCCGATTATGTCACTCTTGTGCTGACAGAGCACGCCTTGCTTGGCTACGCTCACGCAGCGAGGAGGGCCGGCTCATGGTCATTGCGTGCGCCACCTGTGTGTGGATTGTGTATTTTGCATCAGGCAAACGCCGTCACGGTTTCGTGCGTGACGAACTCGTCAGCACTCTCTTTGTGTGATTAACACTAGGCATTCCATCAAGGCGGCCCTCATACCACCAGGGCTTTTGCCGTCTCACCGTACCTCGAGCGCGCCATTTAGCTGGTAGGGGTCAGAGACTGACGTGTGCGCAGCACATGTGTGATTCCGATGGCAACCCGTACTGCTCATTTCGTCACTGGGCACTCGCGGAAGCCCGCCCGCCTGCAATCGCGACCGGCTCGCCGGGTAAAATGGTGGCACGCGACATGCGTGGTTGTGCCGCTCTCTGCATGTTTTCGGATACCTGTCTGAGTGGCGCATAGGCCAATCAGCGCCTCGTGCGCTTGCAAGGCATATTGCATGATGTGATTTGAGTTTCCGTGATTTGTGTGCTCCGCCTTTCTTTGCCAGACCACGGCTTCCTACTGCGCCGTGGCTGGGGGGGGGGACTAGTGCGTAGGCACACCAGAGCAGCGTCAGCACACGGCAGCTCGTGACAGCTGTCGTGATCTCCTGTGTACTGAACCCAGCGTGTGATAAGGCGCGGGTTACGCGGGAAAACCGGGCGAAGGGTTTTGCCGGTTCGTATAATGGGTTTCTTCGTCACGGACACGCGTGGAAGGTGACTCCAAAAACCGTGGCCTGACGCCGGGTATATGCGAGTGTGTTAGTAGCGTGTACTTTGCGGTCGTCTTTCCAACTGTGTCTGAGTTGTGCACGCGCCCTGCGCGGACTGACGTTGGAGGTTTGTGCGCGCCTCTGGCGAACTTCATAGCTATGTGTGCACCTTTGTTCTGCCTTTACGTCTGTCTTTACGCCGTGTGGAGTGGTGCAAGTTGGGTAAGTGCCCTTTGCGGTGACGCGGTGATGACGCAGTACGACGCTTGAGGCAGCTTTAGAACGCGCAGCAAGAAGCCAAGCCTTGTCTTGCTTCTTGCTCTTCATACAGCCTGTGAGTTAGCCGTCCCTATTGCAAGACCACGCTATCTGTATCAATTTGCTCATTGTCTCCCGTCAAGACAGCGCGGAGCGCTACTGGCAAACCCTGCAAGGGTCAGTCTGTAAGCCGCAACCTGTCGTAACCTGCGTTCCGCTT
The DNA here is from genome assembly GCA_016834605.1 of Chlamydomonas incerta. Taxonomy (NCBI): domain Eukaryota; kingdom Viridiplantae; phylum Chlorophyta; class Chlorophyceae; order Chlamydomonadales; family Chlamydomonadaceae; genus Chlamydomonas; species Chlamydomonas incerta. The sequence goes on along the minus strand of JAEHOC010000239.1, from coordinate 3,191 downwards.
CCCTGCACCGCGACTTCATCCGAGGACTGTCGTCGCGAGACTCAGACTAGTGCGTAGGCACACCAGAGCAGCGTCAGCACACGGCAGCTCGTGACAGCCTTGTGTGTGCGCGCACGCATGCGGTCATAGGGCGGCCTTTGCCCGCGGGATCGTGCTTGCAATGAGCCCACAGGGCCAGCCTCGGGCTCTCAGCGGCGGCTTTCCCCTTCCCGCACGATCATTCGGCACCTCTCTGACCTGGATGGGCAGCAGGACTCTCCGACTGACCCACTCATCACGCACTCAGCCACGCTCAGGAGCAGGGGCAATGACAGGAGTAGCAGGAGCAGCAATGCCGCAGCTTACTTGTCACGAGCCTTTTCACGTGGCAGCTGCTGGCTGCCGACCACGCTTCACCGATCTTCATGCCCACACCCACCACACGCAGGCGACGCGGTGGCCACGGACGTGCTGCTGAACGCCGTGCTGCCGGCCGCGCCCGGGTGCGCCAGCCGCACCGCCTCCTGGACGGGCGTGGCGTGCCAGTCCGCCACGCTGGCCTGGGGCGGGCTGGGCTGCAGCCTGGCCGCCACCAACGCGCGCGGCGACTACTACGTGGCCAGCAGCCTGTACCTGGGGGGGTGCGGCATTGCGGTGCGTGGGGAGCTAGGGGAGCGTGTGGGCGTGCGTGCGTGCGTGCGGGCGGGCGGGCGTGCGTGCGTGCGGGCGGGCGGGCGGGCGTCTCGTGCGTCAGCTCCGGCGGGGGGCGGGACAGACTTGCGGTATACCGTATACGTCCGTGTGTCATCCCGCATGCGCGTAATGGCCTGCTGAATAATCTCATGAGCGGTCCCCAGCGGCGCGCCTGGCCACCATCAGCAGGCCACCAGCCCGCTGCGGCCTCCAACCAGCTGACTGCTGGGTTCGCACGTCGGTGCCAGAAACACCACCACACACACAGGGGTGCAGCGGGGTGCAAACCCGAACACGCACAGCATGCACACACGCTACACACCAAGAATGCGCCCAATGCGCACAGGCACCATCCCGTCCTACCTGTCAGCCCTCTCGGCGCTGACGTACCTGGAACTGGAGTGGAACGACTTCACCGGGTAATAGGACCCTCGACCGGTCGACCGCAATGCATGCATGGATTTTGGATCCACAACCCTAGCGCCGGCAGGTCACCCCATCCATTCATGCTGCTCGTCACGCACACCGCCACCGCACACACATCCACACTCTCTCGCATTCTCACACGTACTCGCCTCTGGCCCTCATCCTGCATGTGCCCGCCTGCCGCGCCAACCCATGAACCACCAGCGGCCTTGACGCCTGGCCGGCCTGCGCTCGCTGCGCGAGCTGTACCTCTACCGCAACCCCAACCTGCGCGGCCCGCTGCCCGACGCCTGGGGCACCGCCTTACCGCGCTCAGCATCCTGTACCTCTACAAACACCAGGCCGGCCTGCCGCCGCTGGGCAGCGCCCGCCTACGACCCCGCCACCTGGCAGTCGCTGCCCGCGGCCTGGAGTAATCTGGTGTTCATGCCCGACTTTGACGCGCACGCGGCGGGCCTGGCGGGCACGCTGCCGCCCGAATGGGGCTCGCCGCCAGTCCGCAGCCCAACCCGCGGATATCGCTGGACAACAACCGGTGCGTGTGCGTGCGTGCGTGTTCTTGTTTGTGTTGTTGGCGCGCGCGCGCACGCGTTGCATGGAAGGGGGACTGGCCTGGTGCGGCTGGCGCGGCATTCATCGTGCCAGCCAGCCATCCAGCCGGCCATGCGTGTGTAGATAGGCAATCGTCGTGAGCTCATCATGCGTGCGTGGCGTCAATGCGATAACTAGACTTTGCATCATGCACGCATCATGCATGCATCATGCACGCCGTCACCCAACGCACCCCACATCTGCTGTCTGCCTCGCCATATCTATCGCCCTCCGCCCCATCCACCAGGACCTGCGCGGCACCGGCCGGCCGCTGGTCCGGCCTGTCGGCGCTCCCGGTGCTGGTGTGGCTGGGCGCCACGGGCGTGTGGCGCCATACGGCGGGTGGGTGTGCCGCCGTACGGCGGGTCGGTGGCCGGGAGGGGGGCTTGCAAGAGGAGGACCCGCACGGAGCGGGGGAATCCGGCTGTGGCGGCTGGTGTCGTACATGCCGTGCGTGTGTCAGCGGATTGGGGCTGATCGCGTGTCAGCGGATGGGCCTGATTAGAGGAATGGTCCCCACCCACCACATACACGCTCACGGCCCTCGTTCCGCTGTCTGCCTGCCTGACATGGTGTGTGGTGGGGCGTGCAGGTCTGGAGACAATGATCGCGCCCTCGCGGCTGCCTGCGTGCCCCTCGGCGTCGCCGCCTACGCCGCCCCTGCCGCCGCCGCCGCTGCCCCCGCCTTCGCCGCCGCCCCCACGAATCGGTGAGGGCTAGATACCTACGGAGGCATGCACCATACGGTATGCTCTTCTTCCCGCCCGCGCTTTCATTCCTTTCCTGCCTATCTGCCAACCGCATAATCCGCCAATTTCACACGCACACACGCAGGCGACGCCGTGGCCCGGACGTGCTGCTGAACGCGCTCAAGCCGGTGCCCCCGGGTGTACGGCGAAGACGGCCACATGGACGGGCGTGGGCCAGGACCCGGCCGCGCCCTGGACGGGCGTCGGCTGCGGCCAGGCCGGCACCAACGCCAGCGGCGAATACTGGCGCGTCACGTGGGTCAACCTCATGCATCGGTGCCACGGTGCGTGCGTGCGTGCGTGCGTGCGTGCGTGCGTGCGTGCGTGCGTGCGTGAGTAACATGCTGTTAGGCATCTGCACTGATGTTCACTGCCCTTGCTTGGTGCAGCTCCGTGCATGCAGCCTTGTGTGTGACTGTCTGATCTGCTGTGTGTGCGTGTGTCCGCAGGGCACCATTCCCGACGCCATCACGCGCCTCACGTCCCTCCAAGAGCTCGGCTTGAACATCAACTCTTTCACAGGTGCGTAGGGATCCAGGATAGGTCGCCGCCCCTTCTATACCGTAGCAGCCAGGGGTCCACCTGCTGATGACCGGCCCGCCGTGCATGCCCCACCCACGGGATTTAAAAAAGAACTACCCCCCCCCCCGTGCGTTGGGCCCGCACGCATCCGACACGCGCACGCGCAGGCAACATCCCTCCAGGATCTCGGCGCTGCAAGCCATGACTGCTCTTTACCTGGACAATAACAAC